>APFE031478604.1:53354-77534 GCA_000404065.3 Pinus taeda | reverse complement strand
CTATCTGCAGTTAGTATGGCTCCATCAACAATCATACTATCCTCCTTGGCAAGCCTCATACCTCTGCTCTCCATGTCAAACTTCAAGAAAGAGAGAAAGTCTTTAAAAAACATGTTTATCTCTGGGTACACAGTTTCTCTGTACCTTACCTGAGTGTACGCATCCCAAGTTCACAATACCTGCGTCCTTGCACGCTCTGTATGTAAAGGGGTGGGTGCGTACTCCTGTAAAGGTCAAAAGGCGCGAGTTTCATCTTAAAAAAGTTACTTGTGGTCATTTCTAGAGTATTCTAGAAGATTGTTTGACGTGTATTGAGCGCCTCCAGATGGTTCATGCATCCCTATGAAAGAGGAACTTATCCCATCAAGAGAGGAGCTACCCCATCCAAAAGAGGGGTTATCCCATTGATGTTGGACCTAAATAACTTCCTCTAGAACACTATAAATACAGGCATTGGGCCAGAGGAGGAGAGGTTGAAAGCTGAATATTCCAAAGGCTAGATGCTGCTGGAATTAGGACTTCCTTGTAGAAGCTTGTGAGGAGAGATTCCCATCCTTTCTTGTTTCATTTGGAAGTGGGTGAGCTTATCAAAGTAAAGGAAACCTCTTGCTGGACCCTGGGAGGAACTTGCACAACACCAAGGCTCAGGTTGTAATGGTTTCTTTTGTTTCCTATTAATACAAATAAGTCCATTCTTCTCAACAATTTGTTATTAATGAGTTGTTTCATATACTCCTTGGTCTGTATGTTGAATAGATATGTTTTATTTTATGAGATATTCAGGTGCTATTTAATCGTTTGATTGTTAGTGAATGCAGGTTTCGAAGTGAAGGAGGAGCTCATTCGAATCGACGAGGCCGGACTACTACAACAGCGTTGGACTACAGGTAGGATCTAAACACTTGATTTCTTGTATGGTAAATGCATGTTTAGAGAAGGATTGTTCTTAATTGTCTTGTTTGTCACTATAAAGCCTTAAGCTTCTAGGGAGGTTGGTTTTGTCCGCAAGATTAACTCTTTCTGCATGACAGTTCTATTGTTGGTAGTCAGAACTTGAGTTATAGACTATGCAAACATAAATGTTAATATCAGAAGAGATACAATTATGGTGGGAGATGGAGATCAATAATTATTTAAAAAACTACACATAAAGGAATTGATTATCAATCGTGTAATCTAGAGCCAGCTTTTTTACGAAAGCGCATGAATGATTTATAGAAGGTTCCCTTGTAGAAATCAAGAAGTTCCTCGACTGCGTCGCCCATGAGAAAACTTCAGAATGAAACTGACGCCCCAACTTCTGTTGAAACTATCAAATGGTGGATGAACAAATTTACATGAGTGGCTTGAGTCGATCCTAGAAGATTACTATGAAGAAAAAGTCATAGAATATTGGACCTTCATCAAACGTATCAAGACCAGATTCTACGATGATGATTCGAATGGAAATTGACATCCACCCATGGTATTTATCCACTCATGGAATATACCCATGGTATTGTAAGTGGCATCCACCCATGGTATTCATCCACCTATGGAATTTACCCATGGTATTCTAAGTGGCATCAATACATGGGTTTTACCCATGGTATTGTAAGTGAGATCCACCCATGGTATCTACCCACCCATGGAATTTACTTGTGGTATTATAACTAAAAAAAGACTATAAGTAACAAGTCACATTTTGTAAAAGGACATATTGTCCACCACAATGTAGCTTTTACAATTATTCTCTATTTTAATAAAACAATTCTTGTTGGTTTTGCTTAATGTGTGTTCTCTTTTTTTTTCCTTTTGGTATTTCAATTTTTTAGATCTTAGGGGCCTCCCCCACAAGATCCATTTCAATTTTTTAGATTTTAGGGGCCTCCACCAAAGATCTGGATCAATGATATTAGATTTAGATTACAGATCCATGAAAATGAAGGTTTGATGCATACTTTAGTTTCAAATTTTTGCAGCAATCTTCAAGAAACTTCATGTATGTGCTACAACCTCCAAAAAGCATTTTCTTTGGCAAAGCAGGAAGAAATATTTTATTTTTATTTTTTTGCAGGAATTTTTTGGGCGGCACATTTGCAAAAAAGGCCTGAAACATTTTGTGAAAAAATTACAAAAAAAAAACATATCTGGATTTCTTGCAAAAAAATAATCAAATTAAAAAAAAAATCAGATTAATTGGTGTCCGGATGAGGGAGATATCACTAATTTAAAATAAGTTGCGTTGTAGAAATTTTTCTGACAACAATTCATGGACAGAGGCTCTCCTATAATGTTTTTGCAGTTCTATGTATAATTTTAGAAAATTTATTGTATATATGAGATCCTCTTGAAAAATCACCCAATTTCAAACAAAAACTTGGTCGAATCTGAGTTCGAATGAGTGAGATATTGCTGATTTAAAATCAACTATATTTTTAGAACTTTTGTGACGACGGGACAATTACAGTGCGAATATGAGTTTCCAAAGTGTGTATATAGGGATTTAAATCACATGGGAATATGCATAATGGTCATTATATTTCCAAAAATAGGTTATAATAAATATTTTGAGCTATATTGACCGAGTTATGCCCATTTTAAATTAGTTTTCATATCTGGAGCAACATTCGGAGCGGGTTCCATTTGGAGACATGCCCTCCCACCCTGATTTAGTAGGAACCTACTTCACATTCATCAGTTTCAACATAGAAACATTTGGCTTGGGTTCTTTGGAGACGTTCTCTCCCACCCCAGACTATGTAGGCACTTGTTACTTCATCAACAATCAACATCACAGTTATGGGTCAACCACACAAAATCCTTTTCAACGAAGTCTATTTGCTAGGCCACACACTGTTAGTATCATAGTTGGTCACAACCATTACAGGGTATCTCTATCCTCAAATCTTTTTTTTTCATGGTTATGGTTCATCCACAAACCCACACTTCATCGAAGTTCATTTGCTAGGCCGCACATTGTCAATACCACAGTCGATCACAAGCATTACAGGGTATCTCTATCCTTAGATCTTTGTTCATCATGGTTATGGGTTGACCACACAAAACCCTTCTCTTCAGTGGCTCTTCATACTCAAAAAAGACTTCTTAGGAGGGAGCTTCACGCAATGGGGATCATTGCTTCTTAAGGAGGGAGGAATGATCTGAATGGAAATTGGCATCCACCCATGGTATTTGTTGAGCCCTAAACTTGCATCTCTCCTACACACTTTCTTAGACTTTTTACACTCCCCTGAACCTCCTAAGCTATCAAAATCATTGCATACTGATTCAAAAAGAGCATTAAATTGGTTTTCTAATTATGTTTTGTGTTTGTTGTTTGAACTAGATTTTTTCTCATGAGCTGTGGAATCTTGTCACTTTCCGCAGTTGACTCAACTTTTCATAGCTGTTTTTGTTAAACTCCAGGTTGCAGGTGTCACCAGGCAAAGCAAGCCACATGGGCGAGTTGGAAATGACCTGGACATGGATCAGGTCCTATTGGTCCAGATGGATTCATCAAAGAAATCCGTGGTCAAAGGTGGTTAAGCGATGGTCAAACATAGGAGTCCTATAGCAATAGGACTCTGTTTTCAAACATGTGAAGACTTTCGTGGCCGTTCCTAGATCCCTGGGGACATGTCGACACCTGTGGACTGCTCCACAAGGCAAATCCAACAACCACCCTTGATAGATTTAATCATTACGGAAAAATCCATGGACGTTGTCTTTTACGTGTCTCTGTTCACGTAGTTTTTTAGGAAAACAGTTATGTAACCTTTGTTATAAATAACGTGTTTCTATACACATAGTAGTTAGTCTTTTGAATGTAATTTTGTTGTTAAGAATTCACTGTGCCATGACACTAGTTTTATTGTTGTAACTGTGTTTTGAGATATACAAGAAGACTCTGTTCTACATGGTTGTGTGAACATAATGTTGGGTTGATAGCCTATTGGCCGAGGTTGTGCAAAGGGCCCCTGCACACTGAAGTTTCGTTTCCATTGTTGCTGTATAGTCTTTATGTATCATTTCCTTATTTTCACTGCACATGTTTTATAGTTATTCACTTGTGTATATATTTCTAACATTTCACTTCTGTCCATGACTTTACAAGCTTTGTATAACGTTGATCAGTGTGTGCATGTTTCAGGATAGAGTAGGCAGCCCAGGCATCTGTATATAATTTTCACAATAACTAGTGATATGGAATTGATCCTCTGCTGACTTTTCTTTTCTTAGTTTCTTTTAATTCCAGTTCTATTTTGTTGATTTCAGTCTTGTTCATTTACTTTGTTAAGTTAGTTTAGAAATAAACTCACTCATGTCATTGACGGTTACCTCCAAAAGCCATAGCTAAACTAACTAGTGAGGGATCAAACTATGAATGTTGTGATTTGATTTTAGTTTACTTTTCTACAATTAGATATTGGATTGCTCATTTCATTGACGGTTACCTCCGAAAGCCATAGCTAGACTAACTAGTGAGGGATCGAACTATGAATGTTGTGATTTGATTTTAGTTTACTTTTCTGCAATTAGATATTGGATTGCTCATTTCATTGACGGTTACCTCTGAAATCCATAGCTAGACTAACTGGTGAGGGATCGAAATATGATTTGATTTTAGTTTACTTTTCTGCAATTAGATATTGGATTTCTCACGTCATTGACGATTATCTCCGAAAGCCATAGCTAGACTAACTGGCTGGCGAGAAATGAAACTATGAATGATGTAATTTGATTTTAGTTTTACTTTCTTTACAATCTTTGATTTCCTTGAGTCCAGTAGCTTAAATCATTTTTTTGTATTTAGACAGTAGCAGAGATGATAGTTTCATGATGAGTAGTTCATTAATTACTTGTTTTAAATAGCAACATATTTTCATTCTTGATTCAAGTATTATTTTCATCACTAGTATGTTCTAAGACCTTCTGAAGTGTTAAGTTTTTGGAACCCTTATAGAGGACATAATTTCCTTAAAACCTATAACCATACTTGCCTTCTAGAAACTTAGGAATAGGAATTCCATTCACATTATGAGATAAACGAAGATAAAAACACCCCAAAAACAACATAAAAATAAAAAACGACAAAAAGTAAGAAAGATGTTATCTTGCACATATAGTGCGCCACACGTCATCAGTTTACGACTCCCGGATTGATAATTAATGTAGCAATTTAGGACACACTAAATTGACCAAACAATATTCATTCACCCATGGTATTGTAAGTGAGATCCACCAATGATATCTACCCATCCATGGAATTTACCTATGGTATTATAACTAAAGAAAGGCTATAAGTAATAAGTTACATTTTGTAAAAGGACATATTGTCCACCATAATGTAGTTTTTATAGTTATTCTCTATTTTAATAAAAAAAATCTTGGTGGTTTTGTTTAATGTGTTTCTCCTATTTTTTTGTGGCATTTCAATTTTTCATATATTAGGGGCCTCCCCACCAAGATCCATTTCATTTTTTTAGATCTTGGGGGCCTCCCCCCAAAATCCGGATGAGATGATTTTCATGATGGTTTCTTTTACACGATTCCTACCCTCTTACATAAGTTCCTTATTGAACAAGGTGTAGGACATATCATGGATTACTTATGACCATTCCAGACACCATCCAACACTAGCTAGAGGAAAGAGAAAACAAAGTGGTGAAATTCCTCGACGCCTAATTTAAAGATACAAAGGAAGTGTGGGACTATTTCTTAAGTAAATAGTCATGGATTACAGATACTTCCCCATGAACCAACATTTATTTTGGTTGGCATGTGGGGGGGGGGGGGGGGGGGGGGGGGAAGGGGGGCGCATAAAAGATCTTGAAAAATAAAGAAAAAAATGAAAAGAAACATAATAAAGTTGGATAAATACACGTAACCCACAAAGATGGAAGGAAGGAAGCAAATTGATAGGAAGCAACAAAAAGAAAGTATCTGAACAAATAGTGACCTACAATATAAACAATCAACCGACATACAAAAAATAGAAAGGGACAAGCAACAACAATGATTGGAGCAAATAAGAGAGCGATAATACTAGAAGAAAAGGATGAAGGATCAGGAGCATAAGAGTGAAGATGCACCAGACTCCTTAGAATATTTGAGAGGCGTACTCACCACCCACGCTGATAGAGAATGATGGTCTACTCATAACTCTGAGAGAATAAGTAGATTCCATGGAAAATGACGACTCTAGTCCAACAATAAGAAGAACTTTGATTATAATAATAGCAAGCGCCAGTGTTTGAGAATTCCTTTAGTCGTAGAATTATTCAGAAATACCCATAGTTTGGCATAATGAACACGAACAAAGAAATCATCAAGTAATTGAAAATATTGACCAAGATCAATCAAACAACAATAATAATGAAGTATAACAAGTACTTCTCCAGCCTCAAAATCTCACAATCGTGCCCCCTTGTCAAAATTAGTATCTGTTGAGGAATTCCAAAGTACAGAGTTGGTCAACAAAGAGTCACAACCTAGAGGAAGTCTGTTCACATAATATATAGATAAATCATGTCAAATTAATAAATTATTATGAAAATACACCAACGACAAAGAAGAAAATAAGAATATGCAACCTGACGATGAGTTTGACAAAAACGATCAACCAATAATAGTTTACCACCACAACCATTTCTACCTCAGTCAACTAAGATGGGTCTGAACAACATACCCCTTTATGAGGGTGACGAAGATATGAATAAGCACTGGTTTGTCTGTAAAAAAAATTGGGCTACGAATGATGTTAATGATTAAGACAAACATAGGTGAAATTTGTTGCAGCTTTAAGAAAACTTTCTCTAACATGGTTCATGAATCTCACAGAGAATTGACCAAAGTCGAAAAGTGAAATCAAGACTAGTTTTCTTATGTTTTTAAAAAATCAATATTTTAAACATTTGGAAGCTCGGAAACTAAAGGAAATTAAGCAAATACCAAATGAAACTGTACGTGAATATGAAAAATGATTGAAATATTTATTGAGTTAGATTCCATATACCATCGACAAACATCCTTTAGTTCAATGGTATGTAGTTGGTCTACTTTAGAAGATTCATGGTCTGCTTAGAATGCATGAAATCATAACCTATGAAGAAGCACTTAAACTTGCACAACGTATTGAGAAAGATGATGAAGGCCAGTTGATTATCTCACCAACTGATAATAAACTTGAAAATAAACTAGAACAATTACAATATGCAACTAACACTCCAAAAGAACCATCTATGGTGTACCAATTGTCATATGGAAGGGCACACAGAAGATACCTATATATTTGTAGACTATTTCGACCAAGATATTTAAAAAATACAATCCGACATATATTGTGATATCTGCCAAGTTTCCTCAAATCATTCAACTAAAGATTGTCAATATAACTTACAAAACTCTAAGCTAAAATGGTGTGATATCTACGAGGAAAATGTGCATTCCATACAGGAATGTCAACTTAATGGAAAAAATAATTCAAAATACTGCGCTATCTATCATAAACAGGCGACTGATCAATTTAGTGAATCACCATCTTACGATGGACCAAGATGTGGTAAAGGAAGTTACGATATACGAGGAGGAGGATACAATGGTAGGGGCTATGACTATGGTCATGGTTGAGGAAGATTCTATTGTTATACTTTTTATAAATAAGGAAACATAGCAGTTGACTATCCCTTGAGAGATAAACTTGATCTGTGATTCTGTAACATGTGTGGGTAGGGTGATCGCTCCTTGGAGGATTTCCCTAAAATTATTGAAAAAGTCTTAAATAAATGAATTGTTAATCGGTTGTAATCCATCCCAAAGCATGATATTATGAATTCTAAAAGTATTCATGTAGTTATAAGATTAGGAGCAGGAAAATGTACTAGCAATCAAAATCAACAAGTTATACGACCAGTAAAAAATTCGACAAAATAGCCTAATAGGCAGGAAAAAAATAATACAATGTTGAAAGCAATAGAATTTTTTAAAGAAGTCGATCAAAAACGACTATCTAAGGATCTAATTCTGGAAGAATTCCTTGAACTACTAAAAGAAGAACATTGAGTTCCTCAGTTGGTAGAACTATTAAATATGATGAAAAACTATAATGAAAACAAAGAAAAGGGGTAAAATGTTTGACAAATTTCACAAGGAAATTAGCTGGAAGATTACAATCCACAGGTTAAATTAGAAATAAATTGATACATGGTTCAACAAGTTGTTCTCGACTTTGGATCACAAGTAAACATTCTTGTGAGAGAAACATGGACTAATATGGGTCAACCGAATTTGTAGAGAACAACTAATTATCTCAAACTTGTCGACCATAGATTTATCGAACCAATCGAGACATTGCAACAAGTAAATAATTCCATAATGAGAATCCCAATGGTGGTCAAATTTTAATTCATTGACTTAGTTGATGGAATTCCTACATACCCAACATTAGTCAGCTGACCTTGGGGACAAAGAAAGAATAAAATGATATCATTGGAAAAATATTGAATTAAACTAAATGGTAACAATAAAAATATTATCATTCTGTTAGACCCCCAACAAGGAAAACCTTCGGTCGAAGCTTCAGACGAAGAAGATGAAATGATAAAAATCTATCAAGTACTACACAAAGAACATGACTATGTTGAACTGAACACCTACAATGAAGTTCTTGCTAGTTCTCCTCTTTCTATCAAAAAGAACTTTACGAATGGTACATTGAAAATTACGAATCCAAAGAAAAACATTTTTGGACAATACAGGTAATTCTGGCATCAAGAATTTAATCGTGCTACTCTATCAAAGTAGTATCGATTGTGAGAGAAAATAATTGTTGAGAAACCCCATCTCTTCTCCCAAGAGATCTAATTTCTAACTCTAGCAACAACATTCAATTTAAGGAAATATCATCGATTTTCAACCGTATAGAGAAAGTAACAAAGTATATTGGTGAACAAGGAAGAATGTAAAGTCTAGTCCAAAATTTCACTAGCCAAGTCACAATATGGTGGGATACCCACTCATCTCGACTTCAAACATGGAAAACCACGAAAACATATTTCATTGAACGATTTGGAGGGAAAAAGTTGTCTGCACAAGAAAACATAGCTATTTTTAATATTGGACAAGACACTGCCATACATATTCAAAACTGCGAATTAGAATGGAGAATAATTGGGTACAAAGATGAACGAGTATGACCGCATATGTTATTGAACAATTTAGATGATTTATTGAATAAATGGTACAAATTAGAAGAAGCACGAGGTCAATCACTTCAATGGAAAGAACTAAGGGAAAACTTCATCAAGGATTTTGAGTTCAAACTAGAGGAACTAGAGTTAAAGGATGCTTTTTAGAAAATTAAAGACTTTGTCATAGAAAAACCTACTGACCATAAAAAATCAACTAATTCTTTAGTACCATGTAATTATGTAACATATACTTCACAACAAATAATGGCCAATCATTTAGAAATGCAAAAAGAACCTATTGTTGGTCTCATTTTTTGTCTAAATAGAAATAACCCTAAAATTACAAAAGATTTCAATCAGTATACAAAGTTGGTAAATAAGAAGTTGAGAAACTAGACAAATTAGAATTTCTGTCAGCATATCAAGAAGTAAAAGTTGGAGAGAAGCCACTTGACGAATCAAAAGAACTCAAATATATGGATGCATAAATTAAAATACATGAAATTGACATATCAAACGATGATTGACCAAAAATCATCTATCTTGGTGATTATTGGTCAGATAGAAAAATCACAGAATTAGTTGATTTACTTAAGGAATATTAGGATGTATTTGCTTGAGATTATACATATTTAAAAGGAATGGTCAATGAAATGGGAGAAATGAAAATTAATCTCATACTGAGAGCAAAACCAATAAAGAAAAGACCATATAAGCTTGCACATACATAAAAACTTATTGTGCAGAAATAAATAGAGGGAATTCTTGTCGTCGACATCATTTACCCCATAGAAACATTAGAATGGGCAATCCTAATGGTTGTTAAACCAAAGAAACATGACCCAACTATACTATGCATTTGTGTTAACTATCGAGGGTTAAATAAATTAACAATTAGTGATCCATTTGTACCCCATTTGTTCATGAGATTACAAACAAAGTTGTGGGACACAAATGTTATTCAATTACAGATGCCTTCTCGGGGTACAACTAGGTATCTATAGTGAAAGAACACTGAGAGAAAACGACATTTGTTACTGACCTTGGTTATTTTGCATATGGAGTAATTCCTTTTGGATTGAAGAATGCACTAGTAGTGTTCTCGAGTATTGTTGTCAAAGCATTTCAAGAATATATTTATAGAATAATGGCATTATATTTTGATGATTGGACAATCGACACCCTATTAAAATATCATATTCAATAGTTAAGATTGATGCTTGAAATATGTCGACAGATACGCTTATCTTTGAATATTAAAAAGTGTATCATTAAGACACCATTTGGAATTTCGTTGGGCCATGTGGTCTCAAAATATGGGATTAAAGTAGACATGGAAAAAATTAAGGTAATCTTAGATTTGAAGCCCCTTTTCAATAAAAAATAAATCAAAATAATTGGGACACCTATGATATTATAAATGATTCATCAAGCATTATTCTGATATTACTTTTTTGATAGATGATATTTTAAATAAATATGTCCGTTTTATTTGGTCTAACGAGTGTGATGAGACTTTCCAACTGTTAAAAAAGAAACTAGTTGAATCGCCAATTCTCCAGTTTCCCGACTAGTCTAATCAATTCCACGTACATGTTGATGCATCAAACATTTCGGTAGGAGAAGTGTTGTTGCAAGCTGACCGTGAATTGATAAACCATCTAAATGCCTACACCAGTAAAAAAATCAACAAAGTTGAATGAAACTACTCAATGACAAAACATGAAGCCTTAGTAATGATTTTTGCTTTACATAAATTTTGACATTATCTTTTGGAAAGCTATTTCATATTTTACTCTTATCATCAAGCATTAAAATATATTGTAAATAAACTAGTCCATCAATGATTTTTTTTCTTTTCTTTAATGGATACTATTACTTCAAGAGTTTGAATTCGAATTCATTGTACGACAATATAAAAATAATTTTGGTCTCAACCATCTATCTCGACTAGAATATCAAGAGGAACTGACTGAAATTGACGATGATCTTCTAGATGTACATTTATTTAGAATTGAAGTAGTTCCATCAGAACTTGTTAAAATTGCAGATTTTTTACAACTGGTAAAGAATGATCAAAAAAGAAGAGAAATACACTTGCAATCAAAGCAACACCATATACATTGATAAATGGATAGTTATATAATCTTGTAATTGATGTAGTACTTCTAACCTTAGAACATGAAAGAGAAGAAATCATTGAAGAAGCACACAAAGGGGGAGTTGAAGGTCACTATCAAGGAGAAGAAATTGCATGAAAGGTAATGCAAGTAGGACTTTGGTGGCTGACATTATTCTGCAATTGTAAAAAAATGTACAGAAATGTGACATATGTCAAAGAACTAGACAACCTCTACCGAAACATCGAATGCTGCTGCACTCAATTATTCCATAGTTACCCTTTTAGATATGAGTGATCAACTTTGTCAACCCATTTCCTAAAAGAGACAAGAGAATAGGTGCAAAATATATAATAACAACAATTGAATATTTAACGAAGTGGGCAGAAACATAGTTAGTTGATCCGTGCACTAAAGAAGTATCAACCAGATTCATATACAAAAACATAGTAACTCAATTCGACTGCCCATTGATTTTGATTAATGATAAAGAAACACATTTTTTAATGGCACGATTAAAATATTAGCGAAGAACTTCATGATTGAGCATTGAAAGACTACTACTTATCATCCACAAGAAAATGATGTTGTTGAGTCATTCAACAAAACATTGCATAAAGGACTAATGAAGATTTACAATGTAGACAAAGACGATTGGGATGATAAAGCTACAGTGATTCTATGGGTGTACCGCACAATGTATAAGCAGTTGATTAGATCAATGCCATTCAAAATTATTTATGGAAAAGAAGCCATCATTCCATCCCATTGTTTGGAAAACAAACAAAGTGTATCGACCATATTAAAATACAATACAAAGTTACAAACATAACGACTCAAACAACTACATCAACTAGAGGAAGATCAACTTTATGCTCCCTATCATCAACAAATCAATAAAGAACATCAAAAAGCATGGCACGACAGGAACCTGCAAGCTAAACCTTTTCAATTCGATAACTTAGTGCTATAATATGACAATAAAGTAAAAGGAAATCCTAAGAAACTCAAAACTGCATGGCTGGGACCTTTTGTCATTGAATACTTTTGACCTTCTGGAGCCATTCAACTGAATAATTTATAGGGACACATTTTCAAATCACTTGTTAATGGTTCCCGACTTAAACGATACAATTCATAGTAATATTTAACATAGGTTAGCCATAGGATTAGTAATGACATACTAATTGACTATGTGTAAAACATGAACTTTCTAAATTAAATTATTAAAATTATTAACTATTAAATATTATTTCTCATTCTTTAATTAGCAAACTTATTTAAAAAATAATTTATATAATAAGCAATAAAAAAATAAGCGACATAACAGTCAGACACTTAAATAAAGGAACCAAAAGAATGAAATAAGAATGCAGATCCAATGGAATGATAACTCAACCTCTGTAATCTTCTTCAAGAAAATAAAATATATGGAACACCGTTAGTCTAGAGAAGAGTGATAAATAGATCACACAGAAAGAAATTGACTTGAAATGAGAAGGAAACATCTGATAGACCAAACTCAGAAGGTGCGATTTGACAGACTAGAGATTCAAGATAAGAGTCTTATCCATCTGACTAAAGGAATTTCTAAGAAATCAATTATTAATAACTATTTGGCACATGACCATGAGAATGTACT
The DNA here is from genome assembly GCA_000404065.3 of Pinus taeda. Taxonomy (NCBI): domain Eukaryota; kingdom Viridiplantae; phylum Streptophyta; class Pinopsida; order Pinales; family Pinaceae; genus Pinus; species Pinus taeda. The sequence goes on along the minus strand of APFE031478604.1, from coordinate 64,602 downwards.
ACATAAAAGACAAAAAGTGGGATCCAAGAACCAAAGAACTCAAGTACAATCATCTTTTCCTGACATGTCACAAGCTCCTCATGTCACATCACTATTAGACACAACAAAACTAATTTCAAATCAATTAGCAGTTATTTACCACCTCAAGGGGGAGGTGGCAAGAATATGGCATGCATGCACTGAGTAATAATTAAGGATCAAATAAATATCGACGAGACGTTCCAACAAAGAGAAACTGAGTGATAATTATGGCGCAATTAATTCAGCCTCGATAAAAATCATTGAAGGCCTGTGCTTCATAAAAAGCTTGCTTGGAGTATCAATTGATGTCCCTTGTGACCTTGAAGACATTCCAGATATACCAAGTCCAGTATTTGCTGATTTTGAGCTCCTAGACTTCTTGTGAACCAAAGAATTCCAAAACTAATTCGTTATGTTCAAACACAAAGTTCATTCAGAAGATGAAGAAATTATAGTTGAACCATGCACCAAGGCCAGATTTGACCTTGCTAGAAAAATAGAGTTATAAAGGTGCATGCAAAACATTTAGCAAGAAAAAATTGTGTTAGTTTAAGACTTTTGTGATCCATAATGTAGAAGTAAGTCTTTCAGATTAATCACATTGCTAGGATTTGGTCGACATTTCAAACCAACTAATGTGGTTCATCCTTAGGACAAGTTAAGAAATCCATCGATCAGAAGGAGTAAATAGTAAGGATGCATCATTGTGCAAAGTTAGCTGTTAGAAATAGTTGTTGGTGAATTAGTTAATAGGTAAAGAAATAATTATTTTGGAACTAGCGGTAAAAAATTATTTTATTAAAATACTCTATATTTAGTTAAAAATAGTTGTTAAGGAATAATTAAATATAAAATATAGTATTTCAATATGATCGATTTACGTAATATCATAATTTAAATCATTTTATTTGTTAGGGGTTGACTTATTCGTATTAGAAAATGTATTTGGAAGAAAACTAGCTATTAGGAATTTAAAATATTTGATTCCAATATAGTGTAATAATATTAATTAATAATAATTTATATTTTAAGTATTTATTAATATATTAGATTTATATTATTCAAAGAGGACGTTTTAAACCCTAAAAATGAAAACAATGATAAATTAATAAAAACTACAGTCAAGGTTATTATATATATATTATATATATATATTATATATATATATATATTATATATATATATATATAATATATATATATATATATTAATAACTAGTTAGTTTCATTTATGCACATATTTTTAGTTAAAATAAATAATAATAACTAGTAATTTATTGTTATGCAAAATATTTATAGATAGATAGATAGATAGATAGATAGATAGATAGATAGATAGATAGATAGATAGATAAAGGGGGAACAAGGTTGAAACCAAAAGAAAATAAACCAGAAAGAAAATAAAGAGGAGAAAGGAGAAGAAAGGGATGGTGAGTTATGATGAGAGAGCTAGAATCCAATTCTTACTCAATTTACAACCATAATCTCTATTAAGATTTTTGGCATGCCTTTCGATCTCAATCTCTTCCCTAAGATTTCTTTTGTGGAAGTGACCCATCTTAACGATAACTTTGGATTATTTAATGGTGCTTTGATTTCTATACATGTTCTGCTAAGGTTGATGAGTGGGAGCGATTGTGTCTAAGGTCTGTTGCATGCTCATTGATTCTTTGTGTAATTGACCTACCTATTTCTCCAATGTAGGGGATACCATAGGAACAGGGAACAAGGTAGACTCCTTTCGAGTCCTTAGGGTCGATAGGGTCTTTAATAGATCTAAGATAATTTCTAATGGTATTGAGAGGTTTGAATGAGGAAGAGACATTAATATTTTTAAGGATATGGGAAATCCTATTTGTGGTTCCTTAGATATACGAGAGATGAACCTTAGAGATAGGTTCATCACGAGCAGGGTTAACTCTAGGCACTTTGCAGGCTTTGTGAAAAGCCTTTAGGCTTTGAGATATTCTATACCCATTATTTTTAAAAACTTCAACAAGATGGGATTTCTCCTATTCAAGGTGGCTATCATCAGAGATTCTTAGAGCACAAGTAGCAAGAGTGCTAAGAACCTTGAATTTATGAGCCGAGAAATGATGAGAACTAGCATGGAGATATTGTTCCATGTGAGTCTTTTCCCAAAGGACTTGGTGACAAATGGAACCATCTTCCATTATAGAAAGGAGAATGTCAAGAAATGGAAGGTGACCATTCTCCTCAACTTCCATCATGAACTTTATGGAGTCAGATTGATAATTAAGGCGGTTAAGAAACAAATCAAGTTTCTCCTGACCATGAGGCCAGATGACACATGTGTCATCAACAAACCTCTTCAATTTCTTAGGACGAAATTGAGCTGTGGCTAAGGCCTTGGTATCAAAATATTCCATAAACATGTTAGTGACAATATGGGAAAGAATGACGCCCATTACAACACCACAAACTTTCTCATAGAACTCACCTTAGAAATTGAAAAAAGTCGAGGTGAGGCAGAGGCCAACTAACTTGACAGTGTCTTTGTCAGTGATGTGATTTATGATAGCAATGGCTTATTGGATTGAGATTTTGGTGTATAAGGAAATGATTTCAAAACTAACCAGTAAGTCTCCCGGTTCCAATTTGATATCTCTCCACTCTTGAACAAAGGAGGTAGTGTCTTTAACAAAAGAATCAGTGCATCAAACAAGAGGTTTAAGATTTTGAGCTAAGAATTTAGCCAAAAGATAGGTAGGTCTTGTATAAATTCTCACTATAGATTACCTAATAATGCAATATACTAAAGAAAAATACTTCATCTACTTCTACAATCAAAATTTTGGAAGCTTAATCGATTTGAGCAAGATCAAACTAAACACATATAACAGAGGAAGAATCAATACAAACGAAACACATAAGAATACTCTAGGGAAAGCCTCAGCTAAAAAGCCCCGCTATCTATATTATCATACAAGTGGAAATATCTCAAGATTACACAAAGATTTAGCTCTCACAACTATCTAGTGCTCAGTACATTCCCTCACTGCTGCTCATAGATAGAATAGACAACTCATATGCCTTTTCCTTTGCCCTCCAAGCCTCCTATTTCCTTGCGTAGTTTTTCGTGGGTGCTCCAGTTGTAACCTTGTGTGACATTGATCTCACACACTACTCCAACACACTATAAAACTGCACAAATCTCAATGAATGAATTCCTTCTGCATGCAAGAGATTTTTCTTATAGGAAAAATCTTGCAACTGATAGTACACTATCCCTACCTTTAATCTCAACTGGGTCTTTGTCTGAACTGACATGCATGAGATATTTATGAGAGAATATTTAGTTATCTAGAGTGCACTAGTTTCATGCATGCATGCATTAACTGACTGAACTCACAATTAGTTCCTCCAACAGTTTGGAACTAATTTAACTGGACTTAACTTAGTTAACTAAGCTAACTAATTACAACTCAAATACAACTCATTATTATCTCCTTAATTAAGGGATAACTTCCTCAGACAAAGGGATAACTGTTGCATGACTTCACAAAGGCTTCATGTTTGAACTTCTCCAACTAATTAACTCAAGATGAATTAATTAATTATTTTTCAAACAACTAGTGAGACTAAATTCAAATTTTAATTCTCAATTTTAATTCAAGGACAAATTAAAATTGGAATATCCTGAAATGCTATCATTAGCAATGCTATTTTTAGCATTTCTTATTGCTATTTTCAACACCCCCTCTCAACAAGAAAGGGATTATCTGCCACCCCAATCCTGTCTCTATGGAACAAGAATTTACTCTTTGACAATGCCTTAGTCAAAATGTCTATATCTTGTTCCTTGGTCGAAATATACTGCAACAACATGATCCTCCTCGCTACACAGTCTCTGAGATGATGATACTGAATTTTGATATGCCTGGACCTATCATGAAATACTAGATTCTCAGAGAGTTTGATACAACTCTAATTATCACAATAGATCACAGTTGGTTCCATCCTCTGATCAAACAAACCAGCTAGAATTTTCCACATCCAAATAGCCACATATGTTGCTTGACTTGCAACCATGTATTCCACCTCTACTGAGTTGAGTGCAACTAACCTCTGTTTCCTGCTGTACGAAGAAACTGCTGTTGACCCAAGGTTGAAAATTCCTCTTGATGTGCTCTTCGGATCTGATGGACTCCCTGCCCAATCTGCATCTGTGAAGCCCTATAGCTTCACTCCCTCTGACCGTTTATAGCATAATCCATATTGAGATGTGTCTCTGAGGTATCTCAAAACATGCTTCACTTCCTTCCAAAATAGCTTGGTAGGCTGAATCATAGCTTGACTCAGCTTGTTCACCGCATAGCACAAATCTGGTCGTGTGTTCACTAAGTACATTAGTGAACCCACAAGCTACCTGTACACAGTAGCTTCTACTACTTCTCCTAAAGTAGCATCTTCCTTCCTCCAGTTACCTGTTAGAGGAGTTTGCATGGGCTTGCACTTCTCCATGTGGAATCTCTTGAGTATCTCATTGGCATACTTGTCCTGAGGCACAAACAACTCCCCATCCTTCTACCACACTTCCATGCCAAGGAAGTAGTGCATGCGACCCATGTATTTCATCTTGAATTCTCTTGCAAGGTCCTCCTTGCAAGACATGATCAATTGATCATCACGTGTCAATATGAGATCATCAACATAAAGAACAATGATCAACTGCTTACCTTCCACCATGATGTGGTATAAGTTTCCGTCTGCTTCACTCTTTGTGAAGCCCAACCTGGTGAAGTAGTTGTTGATCCTGGTGTGCCAAGCACAAGGTGCTTGCTTCAGCTCATACAAATCTCTCTTGAGTCGGCACACATGCGACTCATGATTGAAGGTCTCAAAACCTTTCTTCTGCTCTATGTACACCTCCTCCTCAATCTTGCCATTGAGGAATGCGTTCTTTACATCCATCTGATGAATCTTCCAACCCATCTGTGCTGATAGTGCCGACATCGATCTGATAGATGAGTACGTTGTGATAGGAGCACAAGTCTCATCATAGTCAATCCCCTCGACTTGTGAGAAACCACGGGTAGCAAACCTTGCCTTATGTTCCTCCACACTACCATTGGCAGCTTTATTTACCTTGTAAAGCTAATGGGAACTCACAACTAACTTGTTCTCCTGTCTTGGAACCACATACCAAACAGTGTTCCGAACTATGGAGTCATACTCCTCCACCACAGCATCAACCCAAATCAGCTGCTGCACTTATTCCTCAAAGGAAGATGGCTGAGTCTCAATACATTCCCTAACAAGGGCCATGTATCTAGTGTACCTATCAGGTGAGTTCCTCTGTCTGTGCTGAGAAGATGGTTCTCCCACATTCTCTCTCGCATCCAACAACAATTTGTCAGCTTCCCTTAAGCACCTCTGCCCATCTTTGGCAGAGTCTACTTGAGTGGATGCCTCCACTCTTGGAATCTCTACATGTGGCTGCTCCACATTAGCCTAAAGCTCCTCCTCCTTAGGAACCAAAAGTTCCTCCACAACCTGTAGTTGGAGCTCCCTCTCAAGGGAAACTTCCATGGCCTTCTGCTCATCAAACTTTAGATCTCTACGTACCACTGTCCTTCGACTAGTAGGCAAGTACACCCAATAGTTGTGAGGTGTATCAGTGTACCCCACAAGTATCCCCAACTCAGCTATCAGCTCAACTTTCTTCCAGGCATCCTTGGTCACATGGAAAAATACCGATGAGCCAAAGATTCTGAAGTGACTCACATCTAGTCTTTTCTCGGAAAAAGCTTCTTCTAGTGTCTTCATCCCAAGTAGGCGATGCGGGCTTCTATTCTAAAAATAGACCGATGTATTGCATGCCTTAGCCCACAAATGAAGTGGTAGGCCTTGGTCATGCAACATCACCCAATTTTCCTTGACAATCATTCTGTTCTTCCTTTTGGCCACCCCATTCTACTGTGAGTTACGAGGTGCCATCAATTCCCATTTAATTTCTTCCGCTGCACAGAATTCATTAAACTCTTGAGAGACATACTCTCCACCATTGTCACTCCTCAAGGCCTTGATCTTCTTCCTAGATTCTTTCTCAACCAAAGCTTTGAACTCACAAAACTTTGAGAAGGTTTGATCCTTCTTCCGCATGAAATAGATCCAACATTTACAAGAAAAATCATCAATGAAAATCACATAATATCTTTTTTTCGCAGTGGATGTTGTCGAGAATAGTCCACACACATCTATATGAGCTCACTCTAAGATCACCTTAGCTCGACTATCTCGATCATGAAAGGAAGACTTGGCTTACTTTCCCAAGATACAACCGTTGCATGTGTCCACTTGCTCAAGTTTACCTTTGGGAAATCTGGTAGAAATTTGCTGCATTATCTTCAAGGCCCCATGATGCAAGTGGCCCAACCACCTATGTCATAACTCGCCAATGTCTTAGCTTTGCACCAATTCTTCTTTCGAACTCAATGTAGCACAATCATCTACCTCCAGCTTGTAGAGATTCTTCACTCGAATCCCAATCCTCTTGGTCTGACCCATGGCTATGTGTCTCAGGAACGCCTTTCCTTCACTGAAGACTACATCATAGCCTTTATCTTCCAATATCGTGACAAATACCAATTTCTTCTTCAGTCTAGGCACATACTCTACATTAGTCAGGGTGAGAGGAGTTCCATGCTCCCTCTGAAAAACAACCGTGCCTTCACCTAAAACACGGTACTTTCCATCATTGCCCATCCTATGCACATCTTGAGGAATTTTTGCTCCAAGGTACTGAATAAAATCTTGTCGTCGGTCATGTGGAATGAGGTTCCACTGTCCAGGTACCAAACACAGCCCACCATCAATAAAACCATACATGTGATGAGGGTAAAATCAAATTCGAACTGAGAGGCCAATGCCTCACCTTCTGATCCTTTTGAGGATCCATTCTTGGATTTCTTCAATGGACAATTAGTTGCATAATGGCCCACCTCATGACAATTAAAACATCTCACTTTAGATTTGTCAATCTTCTTCCCACCATGAGAAGAACTCGATTTGGAATGGGAAGCCTTCCCTTTCCCTTTCCTTGCCTTACTGGCTAAGGCTATATTTTCTTCATCATCATGCTTAGATGAAGAACCATCTATGGTGCTTCTCTTGATCTCCTCCTGCATCAGATCTAACCACAGTCGTTCCAAATCTAGTAGTTTCTCTCTTCCATTCATAGAGTCCTGGTAATTATGCCAGCTCTTAGGAAGACTGAGGAGAGCAAGACTCACCATATCATCATTGGCTGTAGTTATTTCTACACTACCAAGCTCATCTCTATAGGTGGTGAGCTTGTTCAGATATGTAGAAATAGTGTCGCCCTTTTCACACATGATTTTTCAAAGCTTGTCCTTGAGCACTAGTTTCCTTTGGTCGCTGCTATTCTAATGGAGATCCTTCAATGTCTTCCACATTGAAAATGGAATCTCCTTCCCATGGAGACTCGAGACAATATGGTCTCGAAATCCCTCCAGAAGAATCTGCCTTGCCTTCGCCACACACTTCTTCCATTTAGCCAATTCTTGGGCATTAGATGCAGCTGGCTTGGGGAATTTTTAATCAATGAAATCCTTCAAACCATTGTCTCTAATACCGCTTGCATGCGATCCTTCCATGCTATATAATTTGAGCTGCCATCTAGTGCATACTCGAGTCTCAAGCCATTGAATGCCATTGGTTAACTTAGAGGTATGATAAGAATTCGATTTTACTTCTTCAACCATGAACTTCAAAATTCGAATTTTTCCTTCTTTAGTATAGTTTACTACTTCGATCACCATTGCTTCGATACCATGTAGAAATTCTCACTGTAGATTACCTAATAATGCAATATACTAAAGAAAAATACTTAGTCTACTTCTACAATCAAACTTGCGGAAGCTTAATCGATTTGAGCAAAGATCAAACTAAACACATATAACAGAGAAGAAGAATCAATAAACATGAAACATAGAAGAATACTCTGTGGAAAGCCTTAGCTAAAAAACCCCACTATATGTATTATCATACAAGTGGAAATATATTAGGATTACACAAAGCTTTAGCTCTCACAGCTATCGAGCTCTCAGTACAATCCCTCATTGCTGCTCATAGACAGAATAGACAACTCATATGCCTTTTCCTCTACACTCCAATCCTCCTATTTCCTTGTGCATTTTTCCCTGGGTTCTCTAGCTATAACCTTGTGTGACATTGATCTCACACACTACTCCAACGCACTATAAAACTACGCAAATCTCAAGGAATTAATTCCTTCTGCATACAAGAGATTTTATTATAGGAAAATTCTTTCAACTAATAGTACACCGTCCCTACATTTAATCTCAGTTGGGTCTTTGTCTGAACTGACATGCATGAGTTATTTATGAGAGAATATTCAGTTATCTGGAGTACACTAGTTTCATGCATGCATGCATTAATTGACTGAACTCACAATTAGTTCCTCCAACAGTCTGGAACTAATTTAACTGGACTTAACTCAGTTAACTAAGCTAACTAATTACAACTCAAATACAACTCATTCTTATCTCCTTAATTAAGGGATAACTTCATCAATCAAAGGGATAATTGTTGCATGACTTCACAAAGACTTAATGTTTGAATTTCTCCAACAAATTAACTCAAGATGAATTAATTAATTATTTTTCAAACAGCTAATGAGACTAAATTTTAATTTTAATTCAAGGAAAAATTAAAATTGGAATATCCTAAAATGCTATCATTAGCAATGCTATTTTTAGCATTTCTTGTTGCTATTTTCAATAGGTTTGCCTACTGTGTTGACAATAGGTATTAAGGGGGCCCCATATTTATGAATCTTCGGCAAACCATAGATTCGAGGGGTAAGGGGATTTCTCTCAATAAGCTTCCAAGAAAGAGGATTAAGAGACGGATCTGACTTAATAGTGGCAAATACCTCCTTATAAATGGACTTAATGGGATTCTTCTTAAGTTTGATGTAACTTCCACTGTTATATAGATGGTCTAACATTTTGTGGACATAATTAGACTTGTCAGACAACAATGTCAGGGTTTTCCCTTAGGGATTTGAGGGCAAGAAACTCAACCTTGTTAAGGTTTTTCTTAGGAGGTTTAGCATTCCTAAGAACAACAATGCAATCTTGCCTACTAGCTTACTTAACGTTATCTGGAATGTCCTTAATACCATACTCAATGCTACATATAATGCCATCAGTAGGAATGACATTATGTAGAAGTAAGTCTCTCAGATTAATCACATTACTAGGATTTGGTCAGCATTTCAAACCGACTAATGCGGTTCAACTTCAAGACAAGGTGAGAAATCCATTGATTAGAAGGAATAAATAGCAAGGATGCATCATTGCCCAGAGTTAGTTGTTAAAAATAGCTGGAGGGTGAGAAATACGGGAAAAAATTGGAATCAATGATGCATCCTTACATCTTTTAAGAAACGTAAGATCAAATTTCTTCTTAGCAACTTGCAGTCAAGCTCATTCAAATTGTCAAGCTTTATCAACCATTTCCCTTCCATGTAGGGTAATGAATCATCCTAGCAAAACTCTTCAAGTATTTCTTCAAATTGGCTAAATCATGAGATGAATGGAATCCAAAGACAAAATTGCTACAAAAATTAGGGATTCACGAAATCCTTGGTGCACCACTAGTGGAAGACCTGCAAGGGATGAAGGAGAAGGTTGCTAAGCATCTAATAAAAAAATATCATAGGAGTAAGGTCTAGCTCGGCTAACCTCAATAAATCTATGAAACTGCTATCCATCTAATTACAAGCCTTCCATTTAAAGGAGAAAAAGTGTTGCTTACAATTGACGGTACTAATTGGCCCATACAACTCATTGGCAGACCACCAAGAAAGAATTCCAGAGGTCTACTTATTATTTAGGTCTAGGACCTACTTAACAGATGAGTCTACACAATAGTCTCCTTATGCCTTACAATGACTGGTCAAGATTATGATGTCAAATTGAAGATGCTCGGGATATTGGTGAAATTTCGAAATATGACAAGGAGTACAACAGGGTCGAATATGTAGTAGACCTTATCCACAAAAAATTACCGAAGTTTCCAAAATTCAAGTAAGGCCATTCATTTTATTTCTTTGTTAATTTTTCCAGCTATGAAGTTTAGCCATCTAGTTGGGGAGGAAGACTTCATGAAAAAACAAGAACCCCTTATAATTTTAGTATTTTCTTGCATAACTGGTCAGGAAAACCCCAATCTATAGGACCCCTTGAAATTTTCAGAAATTGGCTGCTTCATATAAAAAATAGTTCCAATAAGTGTTGAGTTCCTTTGCACGTCCGATGACCCCTACCCCCCTTGCTCTCATATACAACTATCCTTGGACTATACTAAAGTATGGTATACCAATTCTCTAGAACTCAACCCCCAAGAAATATCATACTAGCCTAACGTTGAACAAATATTTGATGAACTCCGTCGGTAGTCTAGCACCAACTATATCATCCCACTTGGAGTCTTTGATTCCTCTCATGAAATTATTACCCCCTGATCTAGATTTAAATAGGAACGCAAAAAATTATAGAGATAACCATAAATATAGAGATGCAACAGAAATAATACTTCATTTCATTACTGTAAAATACTAAATATGCTTACAAACAGAAATGGAAATAAACTAGCTAGGGTGATGGTAGCTTATCTCTGAGAAGATATGTGGCAGTTACATTCCTCTAAACTATCCTATAATGAGGCTCGAAGGCCTATTTTATTGTTGAGAAGCAATGGAAAACCCTAAACATCCAAAAACCTAATCCTAGAAGATGAAACGCCAAATTGTGGGCCTTATTTGGGTAAATTGGTACATCAACTTCCCGAGGTCGTAACTTTGGCATATGATCTCCATTTGGCTCACACAATATCTCGTTAGAAAGATATATTTGAGCACTGTAACTTTGGGAAGAGAAACATCGGTCCATGGATGCATGTTGCTCCCAGGTTTCCTAAAAAATGTCGTTTAGGGCCTCAAAACAGCTGCAGAAGTTCAGGACTTGAAAAAACTGCTAAAAATAGTAAACTATGCTACAATTAAGGAAACTGAAAAGATGAAAGAAACAATGGTGGCGGTCCAAGTGGACTTGGCAGGTGGCCACCAATATCCACCTAGATCATTCCTCCCCCCTTAGGAAGCAATGGTCCCCATTGCGTTGAGTTCCTCCATGAGATGAGGAAACTTCTACTGA
>APFE031478604.1:31162-53043 GCA_000404065.3 Pinus taeda | reverse complement strand
GAGAGCCCAGTTGTAGTTGTGTTGAACATAGGAAGGCTCTCATCCCATGTTCGTGGATGCTTTGAGTTGTACATACATAGATGTGTACAAGCATCCTGTTCACAACCTCTGTCTGGCCATTAGTTTGAGGATGGGTGGCTGTGGACTTAGTGAGTTTGGTGTCGAGCATCAACCAGAGGCCAAACCAAAATGTACTAAGGAACCTGTTGTCCCGATCTGAGATGATAGACTATGGGATCCCAAAGTGTACCCACACTCGTTTAAAGAAGAGTTTAGTAGTAGCTTATGCTATGATAGTCTTCTTGTAGGCTGTCATAATGGCCATCTTTGAGAATCTGTCAACAACCACAAAAACATAGCCGTTTCCATGCTTAGTAGAAGGAAGGCACAACATGTAATCCATGGAGATGGATTCCCAAGGTTGACTAGGGGTAGGCAATGGATTATAGAGGCCTTGCTTCTTGATGGTCAGTTTGGCAATGGCATAGGCAATGCATGATCTAATGTACTTCCCAACATCCTGTCGAAGATTCGGCCAATAGAAATACTTTTGCAGTACTGCCACCATTTTCTCAACCCCAAAATTACCAATAGCCCGACTGTAGTTTGCTTCCCAAGTCATCTTGGCACGCTCACTTGAAGGAACACAAAGGTGACCTAGGTGGCATAACAAGGCATCCCGGAGGTGAAAATCTGCACATGTTGACCCTCCAAGAGTGTCTGGTATGTGTGGCCAAATTCTGGGTCACTTTTGTAGAGAAGTGGCCAATCAAAAATCTCATGCCCACAAGAGTTGAGCACGGTGGTTAACGCCATGATCGGTGGTTGACTGAGGCAATCTGTAACATTATTGGTGCCGCCCTTCTTATACTTGATATTTAAATGGAACTATTGCAGGTATGTGGACCACTTCTGATGGCGATCATTCTACAATTTCCCTTGTGCCTTTTTGAACTGTAGGGGCTGGTGGTCTGTGTGGATGACCATTTCCTTCCGCAAAATGTAATGCTTCCATTGTTGGCAGGCCTACATAATGGAATACATCTCTTTGCCATAAGTGGGATACTTCCAGACTGTGTCTGAAAGTGTCTCATTGTGATATGTCACTAGATGCCCATGTTGAGTAGGTATTACCCCAATAGCATAGTCAGAAGCATCTATCTCGACCTCAAATGGTTGTTGCAAGTCTAGTAATGCAAGCACTGGTGATGAGCAGAGGCGATCTTTCAACTCTATGAATGCCTTCTGTTGAGACTCAGACTAAAAGAATTTTTCTTTCGCTCCTCCCTTGGTGACTTGACTCAAGGGCCAAGTGATATGAGAAAATCCCAACATGAACCTGCAGTAGAAGTTGGCAAGACCTAGAAAGTTGCGAAACTCTATCAGAGTGGTTAGAGATGGCCAATCCTGAATGAATTAGATCTTGGTTGGATCCACACACACCCCCCGTTCATCAATAATGTATCCGAGATACTGAACTTGGGTCATGCCAAAAGTGCATTTCTCCAAATTGGCACATAACTTGTGTTGCCGCAGTGTTTGGAGAACTTGTCGGATGTGGTGAAGGTGCTCTTCCCAACTATGGCTGAAGATCAGGATGTCATCCAAGTATACCACTACAAATGAGTTGGTGAATGGCCACAAGATGTCATCCATTAGCCTCATGAAGGTTGCAGGAGCATTCGTCAATCTGAAAGGCATAACCAACCATTCGAAAAGGCCCTGTTTGGCTTTGAAGTCTTCCACATTAGAGGGTTCGATTGGTACCTGGTGATACCTAACTTCAAATCGATCTTGATGAAATATTTTGCTGCCTTCAGTTGGTCTAGGAGGTCATCAATCAGTTGGATTGGGTACCTATTATGGACAGTGATCTTGTTCAACGCTCGATAGTCAATATAGAGTCTCCAAGTCCCATCCTTCTTCTATACCAACACGATCGGGCTCCCATAAGGTGATGAACTTAGACAGATGTGACTTTTCTGCAATAGCTCATGAATCTACCTCTTAATTTCATTGTTCTCTAGAATGAAGTATTGGTAGCAGCACACTTGGGGTCAGATCAATGGAGTGCTTGACCTGACAGTGTATAGGAACCCATGTGGGGGAGGTGAAGATGTCTTCGTACTCCCTCACGACCTTGTCTAGCTGTAGTTGCCGTGCAGAGGGGCCCTGTCTAGAGGTCGTGGCCACTGTCTTCTTCTTTCTTTGAGGGCATATCATCAAGAAAACAAATTTCTCAGTTTTGGAAATGAGCTTACTGTATTGTTTTGTAGTAACCAAAAAGATGGCGGTAGGCAGGGCTACCTTCGATATCCTGTACATATTATTTTCCAAAGTAACAATAACAGCATAAGGCCTTCATTCATACACAGCATGTCGCTTCCACAAGTATGGTTGTCCTAATAATACATCACAAATATCAAGGGGAGCAACATCACACAATCCTCATTTGTCAAGGGCTTGATGTTGTATGGAAGGTGACACCACTGGCTTACGTGAAGATCCTGTCCTTGGTGAAGCCACCCGATGGTGTATGGTCGTGGATGTGTTCTAGTCGATAAGCCTAGCTGCTTCATGGCCTCTGCCGGAATGAGGTTCTTTTGGCTCCTGCTGTCGATAATGAACTATAGAGGGGAGCCCTTTACCCACATCCAGGAGTGGAAGAGATGCTCCTCCTCCTCTCGATCTTCAGGTTCCTCCTTCTGGATCATTGTGGTGGCAATAGTGGTGTTGGGCTCCGCATTGATAAACTAGTTCCCTTTGTCATTCCCCTTGTTGGGTTCTGACTCAGAGTTGGAACATGCATCTGATTCTGAAACCCTTAGCTTCACCACCAGTGACTACTTGGCCCGGCACTCACTTGTGTTGTGAGTGGAGCTCTTATGGAACTCACACCACTTTCCCGTGTCCTTTTTCTGCTTTGCGGCGTTGCTCTTTACTTGCAGCTTTGGCGGGTTGTCTTGGGTCACCCTGCCTTGGCTTTCTCCTTTTTTATGTGGTTTGGGGGCATCTATCCCTTGCTTAGGATTCCCAGATCCAAAGTCCCACTTCTTCTGTTTAAACGTTTCCTCGACCTTGACAGCATATCGGTATGCCGTGTCGAGCAAGGAGATGTTCAGGAATTCTATTTCTTCCTAGATGTACTTGTGCAGGCATTCACGATATTTGAGTACCAAATGTTGCTCCAAATCCTTGATACCCAACTTTGTGCAAAGGGTATGGAAGATATTGGTAAACTCCAGCATGTCTTGGTCCCTTCCCTACCATAGTGTGGTCCACTTTATGTATTGATCCTTGTAGCTTCTGACAGGGTAGTATTGCTCCTTGATGGCAGTCCGAAATGAATTCCAAGTGGGTACGGCTGAAAATAGTGAGCCCGTAATTTCATCCTTCTACTCGTAGTAGGTTTCCCACTAGTCCTTGACGTGGGGGGCTACCTTGAGAAGGGCGAAAATAATATTTTCCTGACTCAAAAAATCATGAACAGAAAAATACCCTTCTAGTAGATTTAACCATTTATCTATGGCATCGATGTCTCTTTGACCCTTGAAGATGGGGATTTCAAAATTAACTTGTACCTTAAAGGGTGTGGTGTTTCCAGAGTAGATGTTGGAAGCCGATGTGTCACCTCTGGGTAGCCGATGAAGGATATGGGAAAAGTTGTCCATCATCGTGTTCCTTTTGCCGCTCGAGGGATTCTTCGAGCAAGATTTTGATAGGATCTCCTACCCCCTCATCTTTCTTTTCATTCGCCATGGGAGGCCGTCGGAATTTGTGAGGCTGGTCTTGCAAAGGTTCAACCAATTCAAACCCTAACTCCTTATATCACGACTGCGTTGGGGACATGAAAAGAAAAATAGAGAAAAAGCAGACCGCTCTGATACAACTGATCCGGGTTTAAATAGGAACGCAACAAATTATAGAGATAACCACAAATACAGAGATGCAATAGAGATAATAATTCATTTCATTACTGTAAAATACTGAAATATTCTTACAAACATAAATGGAAATAAACTAGCTAGGGCGATGGTAGCTTATCTCTGAGAAGAGATGTGGCAGCTACATGCCTCTAAACTATCCTACAATGAGGTTTGAAGGCCTATTTTATTGTTGAGAAATAATGGAAAACCTTAAACATCCGAAAACCTAACCCTAGAAGATGAAACGCCAAACTGTGGGCCCCATTTGGGTAAATTGGTACATCAACTTCCTGGGGTCGTAACTTTGGCATACGATCTTCGTTTTACATGCACAATATCTCGTTAGAAATATCTATCCAAGAACTGTAACTTTGGGAAGATCAAGATCGGTCCTTGCACCCATGTTGCTCCCCGTTTTCCCAAAAAAAGGTCATTTAGCGCCTCAAAACGACTTTAGAAGTTCAGGACCCAAGAAACTGCTAGAAATAGTAAATTGTACTACAATTAAGGAAACTAAAAAGATGAAAGAAACAATGGTGGGGGTGCAAGTGGACTTGGCGGGTGGCCACCAATATCCACCTAGATCATTCCTCCCCCTTTAGGAAGCAATGGTCCCCATTGCGTTGAATTCCTCCATGAGATGAGGAAAATTCTGCTGAACTTGGTCCCAAGTGAGCCACTTGCCATGGTGAAGGAGTTGGCCTACTTTGACAATTCAATACAGTTGGATATCCTGCTGGTGAGTGTGATTGATATGTGTGTCCATGATCCGATTAGTTCCAGATTGTTCCATGCAATCTGGATTTAAATTTGTGGGTGTGAACTATTCTGCAATGTCAGATGTGTCTAGCAATGGTGGAAAGTATGGCCGAAGGCGGTCCACATTGAACACTGGGTGTAGGCCAAGGAATGGGGGAATGCTGAGCTCAAATGCATTGTCTCCCATAGCCTTGGTAATGGTGTGAGGACCATATCATAGTGGTATGAGTTTCTGATAGGCACCGGTAAGGCATTCCTTTTACAAATGCAACCAGACTTTGTCGCCCACCTAAAACTTGTGTGGCACCTGATGTTGATCATGTCGCTGCTTGTACTTGGCATTTGATTTCTGCAGAATGCCATGGACCTGCTGGCGAATATGTTGGACATGATCAATGAAGTTGTTTTCCTTATCTATTTCAGATTGGACATTAGCCAAATCTATGTGAGAGGGTGCAAATGGCATGGCCACATCAATGGGACATACTGGCTGGAACCCCAAGCCCACCTGAAATGGGTTGTGGCTAGTTGAATTGTGGAGAGCTCTTTTGTAGTTGTTTTGAACATAGGGGAGGCTCTCATCCCATGTGCATGGATGCTTTGAGTTGTACATGTGCATAATGTGTACAATCATCCTGTTCACAACCTTTGTCTGGCCATGAATTTGAGGATGGAGTGTTGTAGACTTAGTGAGTTTGGTGTCGAGCATCAACCAGAGGCTAGACCAAAATGTACTGAGGAACCTGCTATCCCAGTCTAAGATGATATACTGTGGGACGCCAAAGTGTACCCACACTCATTCAAAGAAGAGTTTAGCAGTGGCTTCTATCGTGATAGTCTTCTTGTAGGCTACCATAATGCCCATCTTCAAGAATCTGTCAACAACCACAAAAACACAGTTGTTTCCATGCTTAGTAGAAGGAAGGCCCGACATGTAATCCATGGCAATGGTTTCCCAAGATCAACTAGGGGTAGGCAGTGGAGTATAAATGCCTTTCTTCTTGATGGTTGGTTTGGCAATGGCACATAAAGTGCATGATCTGATGTACTTCTCGACATCTTGTCGAAGATTCGGCCAATAGAAATACTTTTTCAATACTGCCACCATTTTCTTGACCCTAAAATGCCCAACAACTCGAATGTAGTGTGCTTCCCAAATAATCTTGGCACACTCACTTGAAGGAACTCTTGAAAAGTGTGCAATAAGAAATGCTAAATTTAGAATGTGCTAAAAATAGAACTCCTAAAAATAACATGTCTAAAAATAGCAGTTTGGTCAGTGAGGTCATTGGCCACCTTGGGTGAGAGGTGAAACTGCTAAAAATGTAAAGTTCTAAAAATAGCATTTTTGGGTCCCTTCCTATTTATAGCAGTCTCTGGTCTATCTATAGGAAGTAAAATCGAATTTGGTCTTAACAACAGTTCAAATATTAATTGATTAATCTCCATGAGTTAATTAGTTGTAAAAATTAAACTTGAAGTCTTTGTGAGAACATGCAATTAGTTGTCCCACTAATTGAGGAATTTATCCTTTATTCTCTCCACTGGTTGAGGAATTAAGTATGAGTTCTATAATGAGAGAATCAATTGACTTAGTGCTAACTAGTCAAGTCTAGTTAGATTATTTTAACAAGTTGTTAAAATAATAAAATATAGTTTGTTAATGCTTGCATGCATGTGACAACTATTATTTTAGATAACTGAGTATTTTCTCATGGATAACTGATGCATGGCAGTTCAGACAGAGACCTAGTTGAGATCATATGAGGGATAGTGTACTATCAGATGCTTGGATCTTCCCATGGAATATTCCTTGCATGTAGGAGGAACTAGTGTCCTCAAGGATTGTATAGTTGGACCTAAGGTTGACAACAAGTATGATTTGGGGCCAATTCACATATGTTTTGTAATTGGACCCCAATCAAAATTGCGCAAGGAAATAGGTGATTGGAGGACTGGTGGCCAATATGTTGAGGCCTAGTGAGTCTATGATCTTCATCTTTTGATTGCAAAGAGTACATGATAGCTCTTGAGCTGATATTTTTTGTAACCAGAAGAGGATTTCCACTTGATTGATAATACAGTGTTGGGGATTTTATGCTGGTGCTTTCCCTAGTGATACATCTTGTGTTATGTGTGATTATTTCTCTTGATGAGTTATATGTGTTTATGCTTGATGTTTCTCAGGAAATCGATTTTGCTTTCGCTTAATGTTTTGTAGAAGTAGATCAAGTAGTATGCTTTAGGAAATTGCATATATCAATTTGATCTACAGGTGAAATTTCTACATGGTATCAGAGCAAAGTTAATCAAGCAAGGAACGATATACAAGCAAGAGAAATAAAGTCGAAGTTTATTATTTGGGATATAAATATCTAGTTCTCATCACAGTTCAGATTTCATCCAGATGGCCTTCACTGGGTTAAGGCTTGAGTATGCCCTTGATGGAAACTCAAACTACATAGCTTGGAAGGATCACATGGAGGCAGTATTGGAAGATAATGGCATTAAGGACTTCATTGATCAAGATGTCCCTAAGCCTACTAATGCTACTCAGGTTGCAGACTAGAAGAAGAATGTGGCTAGAGCTAGGAGAATCATCCTAGAGGGAGTTCAAGATCACATAGTCTCGAGCCTCCATGGGAAGGAAACTCCGTTTGCAATGTGGAGAACATTGAAAGATTTATATCAAAATAACAGTGATCAGAGAAAGCTGGCACTGAAGGACAAGCTTTGAAAGATCAAGTGTGAAAAGGGAGACACGATCACTACATTCTTGAGCAAGCTCACCAACTGCAGAGATGAGCTTGCAAGCATAGGGGTCACTACCGCTGATGATGATATGGTCATTATAGCACTCCTTGGCCTTCCTAAGAGCTAGCATAACTACCAGGACTCAGTGAATGGAAGGCACAAACTACCAGATTGGGAACGACTATGGTCGGATTTGATGCGGGAGGAGATTAGACGGAACACCAGAGATGGAGCTTCTTCATCAAAGGATGATGATGAAGAGAACTTGGCTTTAGCATATAAAGCTAAGAAAGGGAAAGGGAAGGCATCCCAATCCAAGTATTCTCAAGGAGGGAAGACATTTGACAAGTCGAAGGTGAGATGCTTTCATTGTCATGAGCTGGGTCACTATGCTACTAGTTGCCCAAAGAGGAAGAAGTCCAAGACAGGTTCCTCCAAGGAATCTGATGGTGATGCTCTAGCTTCACAATTTGAGATGGATTTCTCACTTATTTCATGCATGGTTTCATCCAGCATGGGATGCGTTTGGTACTTGGACAATGGAGCTTCTTTCCACATGTCAGGTGACAAGACTATTTTCAACACTTTGGAGGAGAAGGATCTCCAGATACAAATCGAGATGGGCAATGACGGAAAGTACCGTGTCTCAAGTGAAGGTACGGTTGTGTTTCAAAGGAAGCATGGTTCTCCCCTTTCTCTTTCTAATGTTATGTATATACCAAGGCTGAAAAAGAATCTTGTGTCTATTGCTATGCTTGAGGATAAAGGCTATGATGTAGTCTTTAGTTTCGGAAAGGTGTTCCTAAGGCATATAGGTACTGGACAAACCAAACAGATAGGGATTCGAGTTAAGAATCTCTATAAGTTTCAAGTAGAAGACTGTGCTGCTTTGAGTTCCAAAGTAGAGGTGATGCATGGCCAAGATATTGGTGAGTTATGGCATAGGATTTTGGGCCACTTGCATCATGGGGGCTTGAAGATCGTGCAGAAAATTTCTACCGGATTACCCAAGTGCAAGCTGGAGCAAGTGAGCACATGCAAAGGTTGCACTTTGGGTAAGTATGCAAAATCTTCCTTTCAAGATCAGGATGGTAGAGTAGGAGCAGTTTTGGAGTGAGTTCTTTTAGATGTATGTGGGCCCTTATCTACAACCTCCATCGGAAAGCAAAGGTATTATGTTATTTTTGTTGATGATTTTTCTCATAGATGTTGGATCTACTTCATACAAAAGAAGGATCAAACCTTGTTGAATTTTTGTGAGTTCAAATCTTTGGCAGAGAAAGAATCAGGGATGAAAGTAAAGGGCGTACGAAGTGATAACGGTGGAGAGTATATTTCCCAGTAGTTTAAGGACTTCTGTGCTTCAGAAGGAATTGAACGGGAACTCAAGGCTCCTCATAACCCACAATAGAATGGGGTGGCCGAAAGGAAGAACAGATCTATTGTGGGCACAGCTTGATCGATGTTGCATGACCAAGGCCTACGACTTCATATGTGGGTTGAGGCATGCAATACAGTAGTATATCTTCAGAACATAAGTCCTCATCGTATTTTGGGGATGAAGACACCTATGGAGGCTTTTTCAGGGAAAAGACCAGATGTGAGTTACTTCCGCATCTTTGGATCACCAGTCTTCTATCATGTGACCAAATATGCTTGGAAGAAGCTAGACCCAACAGCTGAGTTGGGAATACTTGTGGGGTACACGGATACACCTCACAACTATCATGTGTTTTTTCCTGCCAGTCAGAGGGCCATAGTGCGCAGGGATCTGAAGTTCGATGAGAAGTGAGCCATGCGAGTATCTCTTGAGAGGGAGCTCAAGTTACATGGTGATGCTGAGGAAATATTAGTTCCTAAGGAGGAGGAGCCTCCTGATGATGCGGATCAGTCGCACACAGAGATTCTAGTAGTGGAGATCACTACTACTGGAGAGTCTTCCAGAGATGGGCGGAAATGCTCACGGGAAGCTGACAGATTGATGCAAGATGCAAGAGAGAATGTGGGGTAGCCATCCTCTCAGCGCAGACAGAGGAGATCTCCCGATAGATACACTGGCTACATGGCCCTGGTTGGGGAGTGTGTAGAGACTGAGCCTACCTCTTTTGAGGAGGCAGTGCAATAGCCAGTTTGGGTGGATATGATGGTAGAGGAGTATGATTCTATCATGCATAATAGTGTATGGTATGTTGTTCCTAGACCAAGGGACAAGTCAGTGGTTACTTCCCAATGGCTTTACAAGGTAAAGTAGACAGTTGATGGTAGTATTGAGAAACACAAGGCAAGGTTTGTTGCCTGTGGTTTCTCATAGGTTGAGGGGATTGACTATGATGAGAGCTTTGCTCATGTTGCAAGGTACTCATCAATTAGATTGATTCTAGCACTATCAGCACAAATGGGTTGGCGGATCCATTAGATGGATGTGAAGACAACATTCATCAGTGGGGAGATTGGGGAAGAGGTATGCATAGAGTAGTCAGAGGGATTTGAGACCTTAAATAGTGAGTCACATGTGTGTCAGCTCAAGAGAGCATTGTATGGGCTGAAGCAAGCACCTCATGCTTGGTATACTAGGATCGATAGCTATTTCACCAGGTTGGGCTTCACGAAGAGTGAAGTGGATGCAAACCTCTGCCACATAATTGTAGATGGTAACCTATTGATTATTGTACTTTATGTTGATGATCTAATTTTGACATGTGATGATCAGTTGATCAAGTCTTGCAAGGCGGATCTTGCAAGAGAGTTTAAGAGGAAGGACATGGGCATCATGCACTACTTTGTAGGCTTGGAGATGTGGCAGAGAGATGGGGAAGTATTTGTGTCTCAAGGAAAGTATGTCAATGAGATACTCAAGTGCTTCCACATGGAGATGTGCAAGCCCATGGAGATTCCTCTAGCAGGTAACTGGAGGAAGGAGGATGCTACTTCAAGTGACGTAGCAGCTGCTACTCTTTATAGCCAACTTGTGGGTTCACTCATGTATTTGGTGAACACACGACTAGATTTGTGCTTTGCAGTGAACCAGCTGAGTCAAGCTCTGGTTTAGCCAACCAAGTTGTTTTGGAAGGTAGCAAAGCATGTGTTGAGATATCTCAGAGGCACTACATAGTATGGATTATGATATAGGTGGATAGAGGGAGTGAAGCTCCAATGCTTCACGAATGTAGATTGGGTAGGTAGTCCATCAGATAGGAAGAGCACTTCTAGAGGAATCTTCAACCTTATAGAGCTGTGGTTTCTTGGTATAGCCAGAAACAGAGATCAGTTGCACTTAGCATAGTGGAGGCAGAGTACATGGCAGCTAGTCAGGCTCCATGTGAGGCCATCTGGATGTGGAAGATTCTAGTGGGATTGTTTGGTTAGATGATGGATCCTATAGTGATATATTGTGATAATCAGAGTTGCATTAAACTCTCTGAGAATCCAATGTTTCATGACAGGTCCAAGCATATAGATATCTGATATCATCATCTACGAGATTGTGTGGTCAAGAGGATCATGATGTTTCAGTACATTTCGACTAAGGAACAAGATGCCGATATTTTGACAAAGGCATTATCAAAAGGAAAGTTTGAGTTCCACAGAGACAGGATCGGGATTCTTGATAATCCCTTTCTTGTTGAGAGGGAGAGTTGAAAAGTGTGCAACAAGAAATGCTAAATTTAGAATGTGCTAAAAATAGAACTCCAAAAAACAACATTTCTAAAAATAGCAGTTTGGCCAGTGAGGTCATTGACCACCTTGGGTGAGAGGTGAAACTGCTAAAAATAGAAGTTCTAAAAATAGCATTTCTAGTTCCCTTCCTATTTATAACAGTCCCTGGTCTATCCATAGGAAGTAAAATCGAATTTGGTCTTAATAGTAGTTCAAAATATTAATTGATTAATCTCCATGAGTTAATTAGTTGTAAAAATTAAACTTGAAGTCTTTGTGAGAACATGCAATTAGTTGTCCCACTAATTGAGGAATTTATCCTTTATTCTCTCCACTGATTGAGGAATTAAGTATGAGTTCTATAATGAGAGAATCAGTTGACTTAGTGCTAACTAGTCAAGTCCAGTTAGATTATTTTAACAAGTTGTTAAAATAATAAAACATAGTTTATTAATTCTTGCATGCATGTGACAACTATTATTTTAGATAACTGAGTATTTTCTCATGGATAAATAATGCATGGTAGTTCAAACAGAGACCCAGTTGAGATCAGATGAGGGACAATGTACTATCAGATGCTTGGATCTTCCAATGGAATATTCCTTGCATGTAGGAGGAACTAGTGTCCTCAAGGATTGCATAGTTGGACCTGAGGTTGACAGCAGGTATGATCTAGGGCCAATTCACATATGTTTTGTAATTGGACCCCAATCAAAATTGCGAAAGGAAATAGGGGATTAGAGGACTAGTGGCCAATATATTGAGGCCTAGTGAGTCTATGATCTTCATCTTTTCATTGCAGAGAGTACATGATAGCTCTTGAGCTGATATTTTTGTAACCAGAAGAGGATTTCCACTTGATTGATAATACAGTGTTGGGGGATTTATGCTTGTGCTTTCCCTAGTGATTCATCTTGTGTTATGTGTGATTATTTCTCTTCATCCGTTATATGTGTTTATGCTTGATGTTTCTCATGAAATCGATTTTGCTTCCGCTTAATGTTTTGTAGAAGTAGATCAAGTATTATGCTTTAGGAAATCACATATATCAGTTTGATCTACATGTGAAATTTCTACAGGAAGACAAAGGTGACTCAGGTGGCATAACAGGGCATCCTGGAGGTGAAAATATAGAACATGATGACCCTCCAAAAGTGTCTGGTATGTGTGGCCAAATTCTGGGTTGCTTTTGTAGAGAAGTGGCCAATCAGAAATATCGTGCCCACAAGAGTTGAGCACGGTGGTTAACGCCATGATCAGTGGTCGAGTGAGGCAATATGTAACATTATTGGTGCTACCCTTCTTATACTTGATATTTAAATGTAACTGTTGCAGTTATGTGGACCACCTCTGATGGCGATCATTCTGCAATTTCTCTTGGGTTTGTATGAACTACAGGGGTCGGTGGTCTATGTGGATGACCATTTCCTTCCCCAAAATGTAATGCTTCCATTGTCGGTAGGCCTGCACAATGGAATACATCTCTTTATCATAAGTGGGATACTTCTAAACTGTTTCTGAAAGTGTCTCACTATGATATGCCACTGGATGCCTATGTTGAGTAAGGACTACCCAAATAGTATAGTCAGATGCATCTGTCTCAACCTCAAATGGTTCTTGCAAGTTTGGTAATGTGAGCACTAGTGCTGAGCAGAGGCGATCTTTCTGTTGGACACCTAATCCTCAATGGGTTAGTGTCGAAGCCAAATGGACAAAAGGAGTCCAAGAGACCTTGGGATGTGAAACCCAACAGTCACATAATGTACTATAAATGTATATCTCTTGTTAATAAAAGTTGTATTCTCATGTTTATCTTTCATATTGTTCTTGCTCCCATGTGTGTTTAACATGGTATCAGAGCAGGCAATTGCTGGTCCTGCTCCAATTTGAGCCACTTGTTTTGTGGTCTCTATATATATGTCAGTTCTGCCCTTTTCCTAATCAGAATTGAGCAGAATTGTCACCTTGTAAAGTGTTTTACTGTGTGCAGACCTGCCAGTTCTGCCCATTACCTGTAACACTCCATTAATTCATTGTCTGCTAGAAATGTTGTTATCTGGCTATTTTAAGACTCTCTGTCTGACATTACCAGTGCTCTGCTCCATACGTTTGTTGTAATTATGTTGCGTTTGCTGTAATTATGAATGGTCCATGAAAAGCGTATGCATTTGCTCCCATACGCTGCTCCCACATGCTGCTATGTTTCCCATTGACAGAGAGATAGACAGACCTCAGACGCTCACCCTGTGATTTCATGTACTCGTCTATATCATTCTTTTGGCGCTGCATTTCCATGAGAAGTTTGTGGTTTCAAGAGTATGCTTTACTACTGCAGGTGGTAAATTCTCTGTCATTGGCGAAATTAACGTATTATTGCCTTCCAAGTAGAGGCGTAGGCCGGTGGAGACCGCTTCGCCATTGGACTGTGGCATGTTCAGCAAGGTGTTCGCATTGGTGCCTTCGAAAGAAACAAAATTCCTGAGCTGATCAGGAACCGATTCTCTGAGCCTTTTTCTCAGAGTGTGATTGCTGTTATTATTTCCAATCCACATGTTCACATTCAGCTCCGCCTCCACTGCATGAAACATCCCGCACGAGATGCTGAGGAATCTAACGCTCATATAACTGAAGCGAAAAAAATGATTGTATGGTACTGCTATGAGAGTCCTGTGGTGATTCACGTTCTCATTCAACATTTGGTGGCCTCTTCGTTATCCATTTTGTTCACGTAGGTAGCCGAATCTCACCAATGGGTTACTCACCTTGAGCCTTCAGTGCTCTATCATCTCGCACAACATGATTGGTAGCCTAAGACACTATTTTCTTGTGGCATTTATTTGTGTGTTTCTCGTATTAAAGACAATTGTGCATGCCTAGATATCATATGGTGCCAAAACTTGTTGGATATATGTTTTTCTTCAATAACCATGTAATGGTATTTCCGTTGTGCGTTACCCAAAAGGTGTGCTGGTTAAAATGATGATTTTATGCTTTGAATATGAGTTGGAATACGATGGTATGTTGTCTGTGAGTCTGTTTTGGTGTAGGTATGGTTACAATGTTATTTGAGCCCATTCTTCTTGCTGCTGGTGCGTGTGAAGGGACATCAACAGAAAATCGTGCACTCTCCTGCCATTCTTTACTTCTGTGATGACCGTGAGCACTGAAGAGACACTAAAAGGTAGACAAACATTTTTTACTGCAATTGATTCAGGTTGAAGACCGAAAAAAATTAAAATCTCATGAGAAAAGACAAGCATTACAATTTCTGACGGTTAGCTACCTGCGCACGCATCTCCCCTGTGTGTCTTGTCTTAGTGTATTTCTCGTGGTGTCGAAATCAAACAGATTTTTAACGCTGGCCTGAACGCAAGCGTTTTTGAGCCGAGATTTTTTAACGCTGGTTTGACTGTAATCATTTTTTGTGCATTTTCTTCAGCAACATTGGTAGTTTGAAGTAGATGGTGTTGTGAAATTTCAGCTTCCTGCAGGAGAATATAGTCTTTCTTTCAGGTTACGACTTGGAAGGCCTTCTAGAAAATTGGTTTGTTGGATTTATGTCTTTGATCAAATTCATGGATGGGACTTGAAACCTGTTCGGCTCTCTCTTTCTATATCTGATGGTTAGCATGCTATACGAGAGTGCTATTTGGAAGAGCCTAGTGAGATTGAAGTTAATGGCATTGTGAGTTATGCTCGTGGAAACTAGACTAACTATTATGTTGGCAACTTTGAGGTTAAGAACGATAGCAAAGTGACAGAAGTCAAGTTATCCTTGACACAAATTGATCGCACACATTCCAAAGGCGGTCGTTGCTTAGACCTCATTTCAATTATTCCTAGCAAGCTTCGGAAGGAAACAGTTAAGGATTTTTAAACATTTGTGAAGGATTGGGCAGTTTAAAAATACAGTAATATTGAAATGCAGTTTCCATTTAGGATCTGAAAATTCTATACTGTGAGTCATTGCTACTGTTTGTGTGAAGATAGGAAAGTTGATTGCATATAATAGAGTTGGTAAAATAAGGAAGAAATATTAAGAGAATCTGCACTTGATGTATTTGCTGATTAAATGGCATGAAATTTATGTAATACTGTACTGACCCTAACTTTTCAGAGCAACTCTTCTTTGCCTGGGATTATTGGGCACTCAACCGAATTGTGACCGCCGTGCCCAGCCTCCTTTGGTTTCTTGGAAAATTTGCCACAGTATTCATCTTTCTGTTCATCTTCCAGAAAGATCGGCATTTCAAATCCTCAACTTGGGGCATTGTTTCTAATATTAGCATTTTTTCCAATAATTTCAAGGGCCTGGCTTTGGACAAAAGTACATATTCATGAAGCTAAGAATATAATGCCAACTAATTTTAGGAGCTACTCGGAATAGTTTGAATTTAATATATTCCCAGAACCATAAATTTATTGCACCTTTGGACTCTCTTCTTTATGTTTTATTTATATCCGAAGAAAAGTAGTTTATATCCGAAGAAAAGTAGTCATAAGGGCTTCATTTCACAAATTAATTGTTGCCGCAGTCTCAAAGGTCATCCCCGGGTGTTAACAACAGAGACATATTTTAATTACAAAAGTTCATAACAAGAGTATTTGTGGGTAGAAGAGTTATTTGTAAAATAGTGAAATTTCCATGTAATGGAACAAACAGATGTGCATTGAATTGAAGCTTCATGTGGAAAGCATTGCTTAAGAGCCCCGAGCATAAACATATCAGTGAAAATCAAAGCAACTGCTCCAAGACTCTTAAAGACGAAAGTAAGGGTCAACATATGCAGTTTTGAAGGAAAATGGCCAGAATCAGTGAAGTATTAGAGTTCATGAAAACTCTTATACAATCTACTGTTGATGACACATTACAAATCAACATAGGATCTCTCTCATAAATTCAGACATGTCTACAAAATGCAAAGGAAAAGATTGATTTTTTGCAGCTTGAATCTCAGCTACAGCAAGAAGAATTAAAACAGAGGAGTCATTCTGAACATATTTCTGTTCAGAACATTGAGACTGCAACCCATCAACAACAAGTCAATAATGTTATAGTTCATTCAGATAAAGCAGTAAGGTTACATGCAGATGCAGAGGTTCAGCTTGCACTTCCCAAGCCCATCATCAGACCTTGGGAACAACTTGTCCACAACAAGCACATAACTAGTCTTGGATATGACAAGGACTTGTCCTTTCATATTCCAGACTACTCAAAGCCCATTCAGTTTCAGAGTGCTGGATTCATTCATGACAGTTCACCTGCTCCTCATGATAGTTCACTGTCAGCTGTTCCAGATTCTATCCTTCTTCCACAACAACAATAATAGATTGTGAAATGCCAACACT
Organism: Pinus taeda; assembly: GCA_000404065.3. NCBI lineage: Eukaryota > Viridiplantae > Streptophyta > Pinopsida > Pinales > Pinaceae > Pinus > Pinus taeda. Next base: position 36,598 of record APFE031478604.1, on the reverse strand, counting down.
GTGATCGAGTTGGCCATCTGAAAGATCACTGTTTTGATCTTCATCCATGTAATCATTGTCATAAAACTAGTCATTCTTCACACAGATGCTTCAGAAATAAACGTCCTGCAAGAACAAAGATTCATCTTGGGTGGTTCACTTCTTGGCAATGGGCATCAATAGCCAAGAAGATATTCCAAACACATGTTAGAACTTTTTCCAGATTATTGAAAAGTCTTGCAACTGAGTTTTCTCCATCATCTCACCTTGTATCTAACAGGGGGGGAAATGATGGTCATCTACAAGCTTCAAAGTCACATCAAGCGAGCCTGAGCCACAACCTACCACACCAGTTTCAGAGTTCTAGCCAGAGACAAAGATGCCCATGAACATGCCTTCAGTTGGCAATCTGGGACACTTCCTCTGGCAGAAGACTTCAGCTTCTTGCCAGCTTCGGAAGAATTCCAGGAACAAAATTGAGAACACTTCCTCTAGCAGAAGACTCCAGCTTCTTGCCATTTTTGGAAGAGTTCCAGGAATTGCATTAAGCATTCTAGAGTTGTTGGTCATCCTTAAACCATCACAGGTTGAGACTTCCCTTTTCAGGTTGAAGTTCACCCTTTTATGTGGGGTGAGACCTCCCTTTATTGGTTGAAGGTTTCCCTCTTCAAAACAATAGGAACACTTCCTCTAGCAGGAGACTTGAGCTTCTTGCCAGTTTCGGAAGAGTTCCGGGAACTGCACTAAGCGTTCCAGTGTTGTTGGTCATCCTTAAACCACCGCCCTTTATACCAACATTTCATAGAGCACATTCAGCCTAGTGCTGCCATGCATTTTTGCACATTTTGTATTACAAGCTCTCTTCTTGGACTCATACATAACCCTTCGGATTAAGGGGGGGAATGTTGGACACCTAATCCTCAATGGGTTAGTGTGGAAGCCGAATGGACAAAAGGAGTCGAAGAGACCTTGGGATGTGAAACCCAACAGTCACATAATGTACTATAAATGTATATCTCTTGTTAATAAAAATTGTATTCTCATGTTTATCTTTCATATTGTTCTTGCTCCCATGTGTGTTTAACATTTTCAACTCTGTGGATGGATTCTATTGAGACTCAGACCAAAATAATTTTGCTTTCACTCCTCCCTTGGTGACTTGACTCAAGAGCCAAGTGATATGAGAAAATCCCAACATGAACCTGCGGTAGAAGTTAGCAAGACCTAGAAAGTTGCGGAGCTCTGTCAGAGTGGTTGGAGATGGCCAATCCAAAATGACTTGGATCTTGGGTGGATCCACACACACCCCCGTTCATCAATAATGTATCCCAGATACTAAATCTGGGTCATGCCAAAAGTGCATTTCTCCAAATTGGCACATAGCTTGTGTTGTCATAGTGTTTGGAGAACATGTCAGATGTGGTGGAGGTGATCTTCCCAACTCTGGCTGAAGATCAGGATGTCATCCAAGTATACCACTACAAATGAGTTGGTGAATGGCTGCAAGATGTCATCTATTAGCCTCATGAAGGGTGCAGGAGCATTCACCAATCCACAATTCATAACCAACCATTCGAAAATGCCCTCCTTGTCTTTGAAGGCAGTCTTCCACACATTGAAGGGTTTGATTGGTACCTGGTGATATCCTGACTTCAAATAAATCTTGCTAAAATATTTTCCCCCCTTCAGTTGGTCTAGGAGGTCATTAATTCATGGGATCGAGTACCTATTATGGACAGTGATCTTGTTTAGCACCCGATAGTCAATACAGAGTCTCCAAGTCCCATCCTTCTTTTGTACCAACATGATCAGGCTCCCACAAGGCGATGAACTCGGACATATGTGACCTTTTTGCAATAGATACTAAATCTACCTCTTACTTTCATCATTCTCCAGAATGGATTGTTGATAGATTGGTCCATTGGGGAGTGGCGCACCTAGGGTCAGATCAATGGAGTGCTTGACCTGACAGTGTAGAGGAACCCCTTTGGGGGAGGGGAATATGTCTTCGTACTCCTCCATGACCTTGTCCATATGTAGTTGTCGTGTGTAGGGGCCCTGTTTAGAGGTTGTGGCCATCGTCTTCTTCTTTCCTTAAGGGTGTATCATTAGGAAAACAAATTTCCCGGTTTTGGAAATGAACTTACTGCATTTTTTTGCAGTAACCAAAGAGATGGCGGTAGGCAGGGCTACCTTCGGTATCCTGTACAACTTATTTTCAAAAGTAACAATAACAACACAAGGCCTTGATTCATACACAACATGTCACTTCCATAAGTGTGGTTGTCCTAATAATACATCACAAACATCAAGGGGAGAAACGTCACACAATCCCTCATCTGTGAAGAGCTTGATGTTGTATGGTGTTATCACCTAGAACTGCAGTGATATGTACATAATGTTGTCCATAAAATTTTTGTTGTCCAAAAATTAGGTGTCTAATGGTTTTTGCCCTATGTTTGCTACTTAGGGATTGTGTTTTATAAAGATATTCATATGAACCATTTTCAAAAACCGTTAGCTATCCTCCATCATGATTATATTAGATATGTTTTGTCTTATATACATCACTAGACCTTTCCGCATTTTTGCAGCGCAATTTCATTGGTTGATTTTGCAGCGCAATGATGTTTTAGTTCTTCATAGCATGTCATTAACCAGCCATTTCGTAGCACATGTTGTCAACTCATAACTGTCTGCGCTACGAAATCGCGGATTCGGGGATTTAAACTGCACTGATTCTTAGAATGTCATGTCTAAGGGATGAGTCAGTATGTCCGTCCGTCCAATTGTCAGAATGGTGTCCTTTTCAAGCAAGCACAAGCCATCATTTCCCCAATAGGTTCATAACCACGCACACCAAATCATTCAAATGGTCTGTAATGCCGGTAGTGGTATGATGTTTGTTAATGTTGTATGAATTGGTCCATTTGCCTGATAAGACTGTTAGGCTGCGGAGGAGCCCGAATTCATTCTCTATAAGGAACCTGATTGCAAGCGAGCTGGCGTTCAAAGTTTGAGTTTGCATTTGAAGATTGAAGCTGGTAGTGTTTCTCTGCGCAAAGGAGTTCAAAGCAAAATGGAGAAGAAGGGGCATCGATCTGGAAGGTGTCAGAGAACTGAACCTATGGGATTGGATCTCGCATTGAGAGATGAAGGTGTGAGACAAGCCTTTCAGAATGTTGGTTGCTGGTCTTTTTTTGAAAAGCTACAAGGAGGGCATGCTGAGGTAACGAAAGCATTTGCCTTAAATTTTACTGGTTTAAGTTCTAAAGTAGCTATGCTAGAATTCCCCGTATCTTCAGAGGTGATTGCTAGGGTGACTGAAATCCCAAGAGGAGGGCAGGAGTGGTTCAAAAATTTCAAATTTGATATGAACCCCTGCAAGGAGTTCCTGAAGGAGCCTTATGCTAATGAAGACCTCACAAAGGCCGTGCCAAGACACTACGTAAAAGAACACTATGCACTCCTCCTAACATGCATTCAGAAATATTTAACATGCGAAGGGAGGTATAACAAGGTCTATTCCTATCATTTCACACTGCTGTTGCATTTTACAGGAAAGGCATTTATAGATATCCCATTTTACTTGTTTCGTAGTCTTAGTAAGATGTGTGACAAGATTCAATTGAGGAAAGATGAATGTGAGACATCAATGTTTCACCATGGTCTAGTAAAACTGTTAGTGCTGGATAACTTGCAAAGAATTGGTCGGGATTGGGATTCATTTATTTTCATAGTTGGTTTTCAAAGTAAGACAGGCCTCACCCCACTGCCTGTTAGAGAAAGAGAAAGGTTGACTGAAGAACCTACTCTTGCTGAACTGAGAAAGGAGATAAAAAGCAAGAAGAAAACCAAAACCAATTTGAAAGAATTAACAAAGCCATCAGCTATCAAAGAGACACCACAATCATCATCAAAGGAGAAAATCAAGCACCAGAAAAATGCACCAGGGTCAAGTGGATTTGAACAGGTGTCAAGAGTCAGAACCAGAAGTCAGTTAAGTAAAGAAAAAAACAAATCAATAACTGTGGAAGAAAGCCCCATATCAAAAGCTAGTCTAAATGATTTGCTTGAGGCAATTGATTTTGAGCAAGCTAAATCAGTGCAGGTTGAGTCAATGCATATTGACCTAACTCAGTCATCACCCGAAAGCACCAAAAAATCAATGGCCTCAAAAAGGTTAAGGTTTGAGGAACCTGGTCAAGAATTTATGTTCAAACCACGGAGGCCAGTCACCAGGAAGCAAATTAAAGTAGCTGAACAATTGCACAGGGAAGAGGTAGTTGTGAAGGTACCTACAAAAAAAGTAAAAGAACAATGGGAGGCAACTGAAAAAGAAGTGGCTGGGATGGAGAAGGCTATAGCAGAAATTGTAGCCATGGAAAGGGAGGTTGCAAAACTAAAAGCTCAGCTAAATAAATTAGCTACCAAATAAAATTGCAGATTTTAAAGGTCAGGTGCTGCCCCAAGGTTTTTCTCTATTTTACTTAAGTTCATTGTTTTTTAAGGCATGTAAGCACGGCATACAAAATCAAGGTAGATTAGGAGTTTTTTTGAAGCCAGAAGCAGAGCTGTTGCAGTCACAAAGAATATTGATAGATTTATTGAAGACTGCGTTTTTGAAAAGAACAGCAGTTTCGTAGCGCGCTACGAAACTGCTGTAGATGTTATTTTTTGAAAAAAATAAAAAGTCTAATGATGAGGTCAGCAGATTTTGGAGAAAAGGGCTAATGAACATCAAGGAAACCAGATGAGCCTATAAGAGCCATTCAAATATTGACAAGTGTCCATCCTTTATAAAGGTAAAAGATTTTGTCTTAAGCTAGAACTTTAATAAAGGTACTTTATTACCGGTGGTTAGGGTTTGGCTGAAGATGCATATGAAGATGTTGGCTTGTACAGTTGTTCAATCAACAAGGCTTCCAGCATACCTGGAAAGATGGTGATGCTCATCAAATTTTGAAGTATTAAACAGCTGGGAACACATGCCTAAACTTTCGAAGGATGATGGGGAACGAAGACCGTGAAAACAGGGGATTATTATTATGATAAATGAACTATCAGCACGTTCAACATTCAAAGCTAATTTGGTTTCATACATCCTTATCTCAGCAATCATGGCCATAACTAAAGGAGACAACGGTTGAAGACCTAGAAAGGAATCAGAATACGTGGAGAATAAATTAGAGCTTAAGTTTGATTAGAACTCTTATGTAGTTACAGTTCATGCTTAGTAGATTTAATGAGTCTGTTAAGATAGATAAGGTTAGTAAATGTTAGTCATCGAGCTCCCCTCATGCTGGAGGAGGAAGCTCTAAGTAGTTAGAATTGTGTTGCTATATATAGCTAAATCTTCTATGTAATCAAGGTTGGATATTGATGCAAAAAACAGAGTTATATTGGCCTGTGTATAAAGTTTTTTACAGTAATAGAAAGACTGTTTTATTCTTCCCA
>APFE031478604.1:17081-31142 GCA_000404065.3 Pinus taeda | reverse complement strand
AGTTGATGGTTATTTGAGAAATGTCTTGAATGTTTAAACATTACATGCCTTGGCTTCTATGAATGAACAGTTGATAGTTTACTAAAAGATGTTTGACTCCATGAGCCCAATGGAAGAGATGTTATGTTGTCTGTCCAACCAGCATGTTTACTAAATTTTCATTTCAAGAGTTAGCCCTCTTTGTGTCTAAAGATAAATCAGTAGTTTGTTTTGAGAGAGCCATATCAGGTTAGGGAGGCTAATCCCTAGCTAAAAGTTTGGTCTGAAACAGTTACATAAGGTCTTACTGATTAGCAGCCATCAGTATTGATTTTGTGATAACATATGGAAGGAGACACTGCTTGCTTACGCGAAGATCTCGTCCTTGGTGAAGCCACCTGATGGTGTACGGTTGTGGATGTGTTGTGGTTAGTAAGCCCAGCTGCTTCACAACCTCTGCTAAAATGAGGTTCTTTTGGCTCTTGCTATCGACAATGAACTATAGCAAGGAGCCCTTTACCCACATCTAGGAGTGGAAGAGACGCTTCGCCTCCTCTGGATCTTCAGGTTCCTCCTTCTAGATATTCATGGTGACAATGGTGCGTTGGGCTCCACATCGATAATCTGCTTCCCTTTGTCATTCCCCTTGTCAAGTTCTCACTCAGAGTTGGAACATGCATCTGATTCTAAAATCCTTAGCTCGGCAACCAGTGACTGCTTGGCCTAACACTCACTTGTGTTGTGAGTGGAGCTCTTATGGAACTCACACCACTTTCCCATCTCCTTTTTCAGCTTCGCGGTACTATTCTTTGCTTGCAGCTTTGGAAGGTCGTCTTGGGCTGCCTTGCCTTGGCTTTGTCCTTTAATCAACGGTTTGGGGGCACCTTTCCCTTGCTTCGTATTCACAGATCCAAAGTCTCGCTTCTTCTGTTTAAAATTTTGCTCGACCTTGATTGCATATGTGTATGCCATGCCGAGCGAGGATATGTTCAGGAATTCTATTTCTTCCTGGATGTACTTGTGCAGGAAACTGTGATATTTAAGTACCAAATGTTGCTCCAAATCCTTGATACCCAACTTTGTGCGAAGGGTATGGAAGATATTGGTAAACTCCAGCATGTCTTGGTCCCTTCCCTGTAGTAGTGTGGTCCACTTTATGTATTGATCCTCATAGCTTTTGACAGGGTAGTACTGCTCCTTGACAACTGTCTGGAATGAATTCCAAGTGGGTGTGGTTGAAAATAGTGATCCTGTGCTTTCGTCCTTCTGCTCGCAGTAGGCTTCCCAACAATCCTTGACATGGGGGGTTACTTTGAGAAGGTCGAAAATAATCTTTTCCTGACTCGAAAAATCATGAACAGAAAAAAACTCTTCTATCATATTTAACCATTTATCTATGGCATCTGCATCTATTTGACCCTCAAAGATGGGGATTTCAAAATTAACTTTTACCTTAAAGGGTGTGGCATTTCTAGAGTAGCTGTTGGAAGTCAATGTGTCACCTTTGGGTAGCCACTATAGGATCTGGGAAAAGTTGTCCATCATCGCGTTCCTTTGCGACCCAAGGGCTTCTTTGAGCAAGACTTTGATAGGATCTCCTGCCACCTCGCCTTTCTTTTCATCTGCCATGGGAGGCTGTCAGGATTTTCAAGGCTGGTCCTGCAAAGTTTTGACTAGTTCAAGCCCTAAGTCCTTATATCCCGACCTCGTTGGGGACATGCAAAGAAAAACAGAGAAAAAGCAGACTGCTCTGATAGCACTGATTCGTATATAAACAGGAATGCAACAAATTATAGAGATAACCACAAATACAGAGATGCAGCAGAAATAATACTTCATTTCATTACTATAAAATACTGAAATATGCTCACAAACAGAAATGGAAATAAACCAGCTAGGGCGATGGTAGCTTATCTATGAGAAGAGATGTGGTAGCTACATGCCTCTAAACTGTCCTACAGTGATGCTCGAAGGCCTACTTTAATGTTGAGAAACAATGGAAAACCATAAACTTTCAAAAACCTAACCCTAGAAGGTGAAACACCAAACTGTGGGCCCCATTTGGCTAAATTGGTACATCAACATCCCGGGGTCGTAACTTTGGCATACAATCTTCATTTGACACGCACAATATCTCATTAGAAATATCTATTCGAGAACTGTAACTTTCGGAAGAGAAACATCAATCCATGGACCCAAGTTGCTCCCAGTTTTCCCAAAAAACGTCGTTTAGTGCCTCAAAATGGCTGCGGAAATTTAGGACCCGAAAAAATGATAAAAATAGTAAACTGTGCTACAATTGAGGAAACTAAAAAGACAAAAGAAACAATGGTGGGGGTGCAAGTGGACTTGGTGGGTGGCCACCAATATCCACCTAGATCATTCCTTCCCCCTTAGGAAGTAATGGTCCCCATTGCATTGAGTTCCTCCATGAGATGAGGAAACTTCTACTAAACTTGGTCCCTGGTGAAGGAGTTGGCCTACTTTGTCAAATCGATACAGTTGGATATGTTGTTGGGTAGTGTGCTTGATCTATGTGTCCATGATCTGATCAGTTGCAGCTTGTTCCATGCAATCCAGATTTAACTCTGTGGGTGTGAGCTATTCTGCAATGTCAGATGTGTCTAGCAATGGTGGAAAGTATGGCTGAAGGCAGTTCACATTGAACACTAGGTGCAAGCCAAGGAATGGGGGAATGGTGAGCTCAAATGCATTATCTCCCACAACCTTGGTAATGGTGTAAGGACCATATCAGAGTGGTCTTAGCTCCTGATAGGCTCTAATAAGGCATTCCTTTTGCAAATGCAACCAGAATTTGTCGCCCACCTGAAACTTGTGTGGCATCTGATGTTGATCCTGTTGCTACTTGTACTTGGCATTTGATTTCTCCATAATTTCATGGACTCGCTGGCGAATATGTTGGATGTGCTCAATGAAGTTGTTTGCCTTATCTGTTTTGGACTGGACATGAGCCGAATCTGCGTGACTAGATGCAAATGGCATGGCCACATCAATGGGACGTAGTGGCTGGAATCTTAAACCCACCTGAAAAGGGTTGTGGCTAGTCGAGCTATGGAGAGCTCGATTGTAGCTGTGTTTAACATAGGGGAGGCTCTCATCCCATGAGTTTTACATGTGCAAAATGTGTACAATCATCCTATTCACAACCTCTATCAGGCCATCAGTTTGAGGATGAAAGGCTATGGACTTAGTGAGTTTTGTGTCTAGCATCAACCAGAGGCTAGACCAAAATGTACTGAGGAACCTGCTATCCCGATCTGAGATGATAGACTGTGGGATCCCAAAGTGTACCCACACTCGTTCAATGAAGAGTTTAGCAGTGGCTTCTACTATGATAGTCTTCTTGCAGGCCGCCATAATGGCCATCTTTGAGAATCTGTCAACAACCACAAAAACACAGTCATTTCCATGCTTAGTAGAAGGAAGGACTGACATGTAATCCATTGAGATGGATTCCTAAGGTCAACTAGGTGTAGGCACCGGAGTATAAAGGCCTTGCTTCTTGATGGTCGATTTGGCAATGGCGCAAGTAGTGCTTGATCTGATGTACTTCTCGACATCCTGTCGAAGATTCAGCCAATAAAAATACTTTTGCAGTACTGCCACCTTTTTCCTGACCCTGAAATGCCCAACAATGTGACTGTAGTGTGCTTCCCAAATCATCTTGGCACGCTCGCTTGAAGGAACACAAAGGTGACCCAGGTGGCATAAAAAGGCATCTTGAAGGTGAAAATCTGGATCATGCTGACCCTCCAAGAGTGTCTGGTATGTGTGGCTGAATTCTAGGTCGCTTTTGTAGAGAAGTAGCCAATCAGAAATATCGTGCCCATAAGAGTTGATCACGATGGTTAACGCCATGATCTGTGGTCGACTGAGGAAATTTGTAACATTATTGGTGTTGCCCTGCTTGTACTCAATATTTAAATGGAACTGTTGCAGTTATGTGGACCACTTCTGATGGAAATCATTCTACAATTTCCCTTGGGTTTGTATGAATTGCAGGGGTTGGTGGTCTGTGTGCATGAACATTTCCTTCCCCAAAATGTAATGCTTCCATTGTCAGCAGGCTTGCACAATGGAATACATATATTTTTCATAAATGGGATACTTACGGACTGTGTCTGAAAGTGTCTCACTGTGATATGGCACTAGATGCTCGTGTTGAGTAAGGATTTCCCCAATAGCATAGTCAGAAGCATTTGTCTCAACCTCAAATGGTTGTTGTAAGTCTAGTAATGCGAGCACCGGTGTTGAGTGTTGAGTTACGAAATGGGTATGTATTTACTATTAATTTCATCATCGTTTTCCTTGATTCTTATCTTTTTCATATCTTAATGCACTGATATATTGAGGAATTATGGTAAGAAACAGATGAATTATTTGCAGTTACGATTTAGCTAACTTTTACCCTTCTTTATGTAGGAAAGTGACAAAAGGAATGATTATTGTTCCCTGACGTTGGAATAGCAAAATCTGACAAACAAAGGAAGGAACGCGTTGCGGACAAGGTTGAGGGCGAATCAAAGGGATCAGCGCGAAATAGGAAAGGTGTCTGAAGTTAGCCATCGGTTATGAATCCCTCAGGATCGAGAGATCCTAAGGGATCACATTTACCATTTACCATTTACCCCTTTTTATTATAAAAGAAAGCGATTGTAGGAATAAAGGGGAGGAATCTATGTTATTTCTCAAGTTGTAAATTTAATTACAGACTTGCGCTATTGGAGAAGGCGATTATATTGTAATGCTACTGAAGTTCAATGATTAATATATAATTTAAGTTGTTGTTCCCTCTCATTATTTGAAGTAGCTTAGTAGTGTTTGCTAGTGGCTAAGGGCCTGACCTCTAGTGGATTTAACTGCTTTCTTGTGTTATATTTCTAATTCTCATAAAGTTTGGTTGGTTTGATAATTTTCCTATTTATGTGAGTTTACATTATCCATTGTTTATCACTTCCCTATATTGAAGTAGTGTATGTTCTTTATATACTTTACAACGTTGTCATTTGATTCGAATTATGTTTATTACAGAGTAAATTATTTAGACAATGAATCACATTGATTTAATCAACTGTAAGAGTTTGATTATTGCTATTAGACTCTCAAAATTGATATCATTTCTATTTTGATTTCTTTATAGAGATTGAGTATAGTTTATATTGAATCAACGAAGAAGAGGTGAGTTATTGTTACTATGCTCTTAGCTGATGCTATTGTTATTTGAATTGTTGTAGGATTTGATTTTAGTAGAGGATTGAGTTTTGATAATTGCAATTGGAGTTTATTAGATGAATCCATTTATTCTTGTGTCAAAGATATAGACTACAATTTAAGAAACATTACTCTCTAAGTTTATAGCATCCACATATTGTGTACACTCTTGAAATAAGAGGACTTGCCCGGGTTGATAATTAATGTGGGGTAATTAAGAGTTTTAAAAGACACATTTTATCAGCCAACATTTTGGCGCCATTGTCAGGGAGAGTGTAGCCATTTTACAAAGAGTGATGTATATTGGATAATTGTTGTTGAGGAAGAATTGGGTATTGAAAATGGAAGGTAAGAACCTATGTAATGAGCAAGTAAAGTGCTTTCTCCTCCACCCGTTTTTCAGCACAATTACAAAAAGTGAAGTAGGTGTTTGATGCTTGTCTGTTGAGAGAGAACTGGGTATTAAAAATGGAAGGTAAGAATGTTTCTGGGAAAAATAGTATTCCTAAAGAATGCTAGTCCTCTAGGTTTGGCAGCTACCCTAGAAACAACAGTTTAAAGCAATTCAACAATTTCTTCTATGTGTAACATATAAGAGAAAGATAATGGAACCAACTTGGAACTTCTGCTTAATCCCTTGCTTGATATTTCTCCCCTTTGACAGAGCCTGCAACTCCTCCCCGTACTTAACATGCTTGGAGAGTACCTGCACCAGTATAGCAATAAAGAACCGTTAAAGCATCGTGATCTATTACAACATAAACATTATAGAATCAGATATATAATGAACAAATGATAGCATTCACAAATGATAACATTCACCATTGCATAATCATATGGAAGAAAACTTGAAGAACTTTATTAATAGAATGGAGAATTACAACCCAGTTGTCTAATCCAACATCATCCTCCCAGCTTCAATCCTTCTTCACCTCATGAAATAGCAAGATCACTCCAACAATACAATGCTCTTTCCTCAATTACAAACTATCAGCACTTCCTTGCAATTCATAATATTCTAGCCTCCAAATCTCTTAGATGAGGGATCCATTTATAGATGTGTGCAAGGGTGTGATTCATCCATGGGGTTTGATTAGTGTCATTCCACTCGTTACAATGGGTTTCGCAAGAGAAGGGATTGGATATGTCTTAGATCTCTTATTCATCCTTAGGCGAATTCAGAGAGGCAAGTGGCATAGGAGAAAGTTCTGGAAGATTTCATGAAAAATCAAGTGACAAATGTCCCGGACAGTTGTCCATCCTTGCCCATCGCACCCTATAGAAGGCCTATACAGTATGCATTGCACACTAGTAGTGTACCACTCAGTATGCATCACACTTTGCCAATGAAGCAGCTAGTATGGTTCAATTTAGGCAGTTTCTGGATGGTTTCTCAGATGGAACTTTTGGGGAATGATGTATTTAGATGACTATGTTCCTTTAGGGTATGAAACAACTATTTTATAGGTTGATGAGCCCTAATACATAGACATATAATTTTTGGGTTGATGTGCCCAAATATGTATATAACAGCTGCCCCCTAAAGTATGAAGTCGTAAATATTGATGTCGGGTGAAATGCTTTATCATGAGGATCCGAAGTTTCGAATTGGAAGTTGTCCTGCATAAGTTAAAATACAATACACCATCATAATATGATTTTCATGATCTAGCTAAGGAAGGCATTCCCATACTCAACTTTATAAATTCATTTCATGTACATAGACCAGATAGCTATCTACAGATATAGACTGGTGAGTCTTCAGATATAGAGTCATCATCCATGGTTAGGATGACCATCTGTGTAGAGCCTTTGTACGTTTGATGTTTTTATATTCCTGAATATATCGTAGCCTGGATGGATGAAAATAGATCTAGGGTCTTCAAACTCGTCCAATCTTCGCTCAATGTACAAGTCAATCCATGTGAAGAGATGTTTTGAAGTCGAACATGAAAGACATCACCTGATTACCAGCCAATGATGTGAGTTGTTAATAGAAACGAGAGGAATCACCAATAATGATAATGACCCTCAGGGTACTACAATAAAATTCACGTGGTGTGAATACATGATCCAATGTCGAACACCACGCCAAATCTTTCAGTCGAAGGCCATTGATGTCAACCTGTCGGCGAAAGTGAGAAACTTGCCATTGATGTATGCAAGCTCCAAAGCACTGAAAGCATTGTTTCTAAGTCAACTTCTTGGATAATGAGCTGACGTCGACAAGAAGAAACTCGTCATAGGAGGGCCTTGATGTATCCCACATCTATGACACGAAACGAAGCAAATGATTTTCTGGAAGTGAAAAATGAACTGACGACACAAGGTTCAGGAATGGCGATCATGAAAAAAATGAAGGTTGGTGGTATTGCGGTGGATAAGACATTAACTGGATGGTGATTTCTCAACTGAATGACTTCTCTTGAACATGTCAGCGACACTGAGATGAATTGGTAGCGTTAACCCCAAAATATGCATGTTATGAAAGACCAATGGTGAGATGACTAGTGAACGGAATAACACAACGCAACTCAATAATGGTGATGAAGTGAAAGTGTCATGTTCAAGAGCGACTTGCTACCATAAATTTTTCAAGTTTCTTCCCCTTTTTTCCCAATCATTGATAACCAGTACCTCTTTATTTTTGTCAAGCTTGAGGAGGATAACATATGCTTGTTCTATAATTCGCCCTTTGGCCAAACTTGTCACTATTTAATGTTTTAACGAGTCTAGCAACAATGAAACTCGGTCTTGTCTAGATGGACAAGTTTTTTGCTATTGTTTTAACGAGTTTAATGACAACGATAACTTGTTCCTTTTCATTTTTAGAGGGTTTGAAAAAGGACGAAAATAAAACTCCACAAGTTCTTTTTCGTAAAGTAATCCCTCAGGTCCGAAAAAGGATAAAATAATATAGGAGGGATGACATTTCCAATACTTTAATGAGCTAGAAAAGACAGGCACTCAACAATCTTTTCATATTTAGCAAGTCTGAAAAGGGTTTAAAGAGGACTCTATTTTGAGGAACGAGTGGTGTCTAGGGTAGCAACTGGTTCCGGTGATGTTGGAACTTCTCAAAACATGTTGATTTATGTGAAGAGGTTGGCTAATAAGACCACTAATTGCGACCACTTCTCAAAAAAGGGTAAAACAACCAAGTGGAAGCATATGATCGGCCAAAGGGATGGTGATGATGGGATGTACACAACCAAGGTTCAAAAGGCTAATAGAATGGCAATCACAAATGTTAATTACTTGTATATGGGTTCATTTTTTGACAAGCTTGAACCATGGGGAACTATTCTTGGATTCGGTTTCATGTTTACACAAGTTTGGAACAAACAAACTATGCTTGGCTTCAGTTTCTTTTTTACACAAGCTTAAAACAGAAAAATATGCTTGAATTTGTTTACATGCTCCCAACATGATGAAAAGGAGAGACTCTTGTAACCAGATGGAAGTCACTGTGGTGAAGTAGGATGGTTATCCAACACCTCTTTGGCTATATCCAGATAGACAAAGGTGAATGGCTTCACGTAACCTACAAGGAAACTTATTTTACACTAGGTGCATGCCCCCCAAGCTTCATTACATTCACCTATGTAGACTACTCATGGCTATTGGGTGGGTGGGATGAAGGTTCTTTTACAAGATCAAGTGAAAGACTCGACTGGGATTTTACGAGATCTAATCAGAGACTCGACTTTGAACTTTTCTCCAAGGGTCCTTATTTAATTCTTTTTTTTTAATGAGCTTGACACAAGACAAGGAATTATGCTCACATCCTTGGTTTCAATTTTTAACGAGGTTGACACATGACAATGAACTATCCTTTGACCCTTGGTTTCATTTTTTAACAAGGTTGACACAAAACAACGAACTATCCTCGACCCTTGGTTTCATTTTTTAACGAGGTTGACACAAGACAACAAACTATCCTCGAACTCCTTGTTCAGAACTCATAAGTGGTCATGAAGGAGAGATCTGGTTCCAATTCCCCCAATACATAATGTACAACATCACTGAATTGATTCTCAGTCAATGTAGGTATGGAACAGGTTGCCACGTAATTAACTCGTGGTGGGGATGATACCATTGGTATAAATGTACCATTTAGGGACGATGGTTGACTAGGAGCTATATTTGGACCAGGACATGAAAGCTAGTCAATGTGACAATTTTGCCTTCGTGCAAGAAACAAATCACTCGAAAGAGTGTTGAAACAATAGCTCCCATGTGATAAACATAGTCACGACTAAGAAGTAAATTTTAATCTAAAGGTCCTGGGACTACCATCATGTTCAGATAAACAAATTTTCCTCCCAAATTGATAGGTAACTAAGGAAGGATCCCTAATGGTCGATTGGTTCCTTTGTTAAAGCCCAACAGATTTTGTGTAACAGGCACAAGTGGTGGCAAACTGAGCACTTGCCAAGTAGATGAGGAAAGGATACTCATTGATGAACCTTCATCTATAATAGTGCCAAATACAATCATTTTACAAACTTGTACTATGATCTGGAAAGGCACATAAGAGGGAAGGCAGAATCCTGCCAGTTGATTCCAATGAAAGGAAGTGACTAGACTACTTGGAGGGGGTACTATAGAAATGGGAGAATTAACCCCTTGAATTACGAGGACTCGAGGATTTTCCTCCTATATTGATGGAATAGGTGGACTGCCCCCAAGCTCATTTGAATCTGAGGAAACAAAAAGAACTTGAGTGGTATGATTTTCACTCTCTTCGGGAAAGGTATGAATAGCTGAAGGTGAAATCGGGTCAACCGTTACCTCAACCTGTTGATTTGGATAAGATATAGACTCATAGGATTCACTTTCAGAGAGAGTGGTTTTGACCGACAGTTGATTTTGGTCAGTCGGTTTATCAACTAGTGAAGGATTTAGGGAGAGATTCCTGTAACCAGATGGAAGTCGCTGCGGTGAAGCAGGACAGTTATCCAACACTCTTTTGGCTTCATCCAAAAAGGGACAAAGGTGACACAAATGATTACCTTCACATAACCTACATGGAATCCTGACCTTTCCCTTTTGTCCATGAACTTTACTATCACTAGTTGATGGTGTGTTACCAACATGAACTCTAGAGGTTGATGACACAGGATGGTGTGAATGGGAAGACCATTCTACCAAGATCCTAGGAAAGTAAGGACAATTTCGATGAAGATGGTCTTCCGCACAAATTATGCATGGATATTTGACTTTGTGAGGCTTAATGATGGATTTTCATCAGATGTTGCATTCAAAGCAATGGTTGCTCGGTTGCCTCCTTGTTGAATTGACTTCTTCTTCTTTTTCTTCCCTTTCTTCCTCTTCCTAGCCACTTGGTTACTAGTGCCAATACTTTTACCAAGCGAAGAGGAAGAGGGGGAGGGAGAAACAAACGAGGAAGAAGGCAAAGGGTCAACTTTAGGATCAACTGGAGGTTGATTTTGACCAGTTGGAGGTGTACTCGATTTCAGAGAAGTCTCGACATTTTGAACCAAGGAGGTTGAAAAAAGCCATACTGGCAAGCCTATGGTAAATCCTGGAAGGGACAATGTATCCATATAAGGAGCGCCAATATTTCTGAAAGAAGGAAAAGGACTAGGATTCCCGTCAAAAGGAATTCCTTGATCGGTGGGCTTTGGATTTGTCGCCATATGTCTCAACTTAAGATCAACTAAGGAATAGGGATGTTATTTGTGGTCAATTAATTTTAATGACACTTGGATTTGCTTTTTCAGCTTTTAAGAGTCGAGAAAAAGCTAAAGATGACTCTAGTTGCCTTTGACTTTTAATGAGCCTGAAAGGACAAGTGCTCAGATGGACCTTTTCTTTTAAAGAGTCAAAAAGGAAAAAAGTGACTACTCTGGAAAATCTAGACAGAGGGATTACAAAACCAATCACAAAACTGCAATCTACACCTTGGTGATAAATTAAAAAGAAACTACTAAGGACTTATGTATGACAGTCAATCCTCCCAAATGCTGTGTTCAGTGCATTTCGATCAATAAGGCGGTAGACTCAGTTTCCTATGGATAGAGGATATAAGCCTATTGTGGTCTCCCAATATATACACGATGGTACAGGGAGCACAAGTCCATGCTAGCACTTGTCGTATCAGGGAGGAGGAATCACCCAACCTTCAATGAAAACGATAGCCACTAGTTTTAATGATGCCGGAACACGTCTCTAGCCTAGACCTCTAAATATGTTGCATTAAGTTCCAAAGCGTTGTTAGATTCATTGAAATTCATTTTAAAGTTGATCTTGTTTAGATTTTTCCTTTCAATGGTTCACCGCATGATGATAATCTGAAATTCCTAAGATGCAATCTACAATGATAAACAATCTTTGTTTATTTTGAGCAATGAAAATCCTAGCTACTAGGGAAAGAAAATTACAGTGCTTTTAAACAAAGAGCAAAGAGCACACACTAGTGCATTTCCCTAAATCATATTTTCGCACAAAAACCAAAAAAAATGCTAAATTCAAATGCATGTATTTGTTTTTATTCTCCTTAATGTGAAAAATGCCAAAAAGGAAAACTAAATGCAACAAAGATCGGAAATATTTTACTCAAAATGACATTTTCGACAATTTCTTCTTCAAAAGAGAAAGGAAGATTCAATGACACTTTTCAATTTTGAATAAAAATGCTTTCGACACTTCAAATATAAACAAATCAAACCAAATATATGAATAAAATTTCAATCGATTATCAAGGGAAGGAAGAATTCATGACACTTCTCTTCTCGACACAAAATGACAATTACGAAACTTTTTGTATCAAAGTGACAAATCGATTTAAACAACTTTTCAACAAAGGATTGTAAATGATGAACAAATACACAAAAACACTCACTAATCCTAATGTAATTGAGGCTGATCTAAGTGATGCAAGTAAGTTTCAGTAAAGAGGTATTGTTCATATGCAGCAAAACAACTAAACAAAACTGAAAACAAGGTCAAAAACCCTCAATTTCTAGAATGGAAAAAGAGTTCAGTTAGTCGTCGCACCTGGGCTTCACAGAAACAGAGATGCATCGCACTTACTACACTCAGGAGGTGTGATTCATACTAAGTTATAGTGGAAGATAGTGCGATGGTCTAGGGAGCGCAATTGAAATGGGTTTTGGCTCAGATGTGCAACTGTTTTCAATGATTTAAGCTAAGTTTTGATGAACAATAAAGAGCAAAGTATGAAGGAATAT
Source organism: Pinus taeda (assembly GCA_000404065.3). Lineage (NCBI taxonomy): Eukaryota > Viridiplantae > Streptophyta > Pinopsida > Pinales > Pinaceae > Pinus > Pinus taeda. The sequence goes on along the minus strand of APFE031478604.1, from coordinate 18,714 downwards.
CTTCAGAGATTACTAAGATACCAAAAGGGAATCTATATGTTCTTGCAAGTCAAATGTTTAATTCATAAACTAAACCAGAGATTGACTGAAGCAGCATTCATCTACTATGCAATTACAGAGTAAGAGCAGTTCGAAGGCTACTTGACTGACTTCAGACTCTATCTATAGTTTATAAAAAAACAATAATGAAAAACAAACATCTGTTCATTCCCCTGCAGAGTCACCAATTTGTTTTTGGGAAAACTAGTATTCCTAAAGAATGTTATCCCTCTAGTTTGGCAACTACCCTAGAAATAATAGTTTAAAGCAATTCAATGATTTCTTCTATGTGTAACAGATAAGAGAAAGATAATGGAACCAACCTCGAGCTTCCGCTTAATCCCTTGCATGATCTTTCTCCCCTTTAATAGAGCCTGCAACTCCTCCCCGTACTTAACACACTTGGAGAGTACTTTCACAAGTACAGCAACAAAGAACCATCAAAGAATTGTGATCTATTACAACATAAACATTATAGAATCACATATATAATGAACAAATGATAGCATTCACAAATGATAACATTCACAATTGCACAACCATATGGAAGAAAACTTGAAGAACTTTATTAATAGAAGGGAGAATTACAACCCAGTTGTCTGATCCAGCATCATCCTCCCAGCTTCAATCCTTCTTCACCTCATGAAATAGCAAGATCACTCCAACAATGCAATGATCTTTCCTCAATTACAAGCTATCAGCACTTCCTTGCAATTCACAATATTCCAGCCTCCGGATCTCTTAAATGAGGGATCAATTTATAGATGTGTGCAAGGGTGTGAGTCATCCATGGGGTTTGATTAGTGTCATCCCACTTGTTACAATGGGTTCCACAAGAGAAGGGATTGGAGATTTCTTAGATCCCTTATTCATCCTTAGGCGAATTCAGAGAGGTAAGTGGCATAGGAGAAATTTCTGGAAGATTTCATGAACAATCAACTAACAAATGTCTCGTACATTTGTCCATCCTTGCCCATCGCACCCTATAGAAGGCCTAAAAAGTATGCATCGCACCCTGATAGTGTACCACTTAGTATGCATCGCACTTTGCCAGTGGAGCAATCAATATGGTTCAATTTAGGCAGTTTCTGGATGGTTTCTCAGATGGAACTTTTGGGGAATGATGTATTTAGATGAGTATGAAACAACTCTTTTAGGGGTTGATGAGCCCTAATACATCGACATATAAGTTTTGGGTTGATGTGCCAAAATATGTCTATCACAAAGAACCTACATACGGATCAAGTAAAATGCCTGCTCCCCCACCCACTTTCCAGCAGAATTGCTAGGAACTTAAGGTAGAAATAAACATTTGAATTTTTTGCATGAAAGAATAAGAAGAAAAGATCAGAAAACAATCCAATTCCACATCCCAAACCCGAAACATCTAAGGGACCGTTGACCCTTAGACAATCAACTATCATCAATGACATCTTAAGAAAAGCTAAATCTCAGCCATCAGTAGGTCTCGAACCATTGCTTCCAGACAACCTACTGTCTCCCTTTGGGCCACAGGCTCACCATCTATAGCCTACGCTGAGGTCCACAGTAAAATGGAAGGGACTGAGCAGAGTTTTCAAGATATTGAAAATTC
>APFE031478604.1:975-12844 GCA_000404065.3 Pinus taeda | reverse complement strand
TATTTGGCATGTAAAAATGTCAATCATGAAAGATGAGTAACCTGCTGCAGCAGGAGGCTAACAGTGGCTCCACTTGGGAATGGCTTTTCCTTTTGAAAAGTCAAGAACAGCAGGTCAGACTGCCTTGATCTTCTATTGTTGTTGTGGACTAGGAACACTTCTTTCTGTTAATTGCTAAATGATTGAAACTTTGGAAAAAGAATAACACTTACCCCCAATTGAACTATTGTGAACTATATAGCATATCCTGCTTTCTTCTGCATGCTTAATGTTGTGAACAATGTTACCTGAGCACTGCCCTTTGGAATAGTCTCAATACATGGATCAAAACTAAGGCATTTTGCTTTAACTCTGTCTTTGAGAAGGTTGCTGAGGTAAAACCAAGAATGTTCCTCCTTTTTGATGCTATTAACCAAAGTTGTGGAAGCCTGATTGCAACATTTTTAATTGATTTCTCTATGATATAGAGCAGTGCTCTTATCTTGTTATGGTTGCTCTAAATGTCCAAAACTGCCCTGAGTGTCGATCTCTAATATGATTCAAAATAGAGAATCAACACGAGCATTCCCTTTTGCTGGGTGTCAGGTGATTGAAGTTTAAAGTTATGAATGAGACCTCCTTCCAACATGAATCACTGTAAAATACGGCGCTATCCCTTAATCCCTCGAGTGCTTTCAAATATATCTCAATTGGTCCTGAGCATTCTTCTGTATTTTTATTGTTCCTTTCACTCAACATTTCGCTGTACCCTGATGCTGAAACCCATGCAAAAAGATAGAGCCTTTTGGAATGGATGATTTGCACGGGCTGTGCCTTATAAACTTTGTTGCGTTGTTTCTCCTGAGAATGACGTCGTGACTGATTATTAAAATAGAGGACTGCCTTTGCTTTGTCTCCATAACTTCGCTACCCGGTTCCAAGCAATCAGATTGCTTATACAAACTTAAAAAGGACAGTGATGACATATATACAAACATCAATATACAAATATATACACAAGGGTATCCCTTAAAATGGATCTCGATAATGTTTCAACATTCGGCCATTTACAGGGCCCTCTTCAGTTGTGTTGCCATCTTCAGATTTGAGAAAATATGTGTTATTGCCTTGCACAACGCTGATCATGAATGGACCTTTCCAAAGAAAATCAGACTTTGCATGTTTGCCCTTGTTTTCTCTTCATGAATCCCACCTCAGAACTTTGCTTCCAACACAGAAATCCTCAGCCTTGGCTCTTTTATCAAACATCTTTTTGAGCTTCTCTTGCAAAATTTGAGCTCTGGCATACACCTGCTCTCTGGTTTGTTGGAGGTAAATGGTCTGATTAATTCTTCTTTGGATGTCATTTGGTTAAGCCTGAATCTCCTTTAACAGTTTGATAGTGGGAATGCCCAAAGATGAAGGAAATCTGGCTTCCATGCCATATACTAGCTCATAAGGGCTCATCCCAATGGATTTCTTGGTTGAAAGTTTGTCTGCCCACAGGGCATTTGTGAGCTTCCTATGCCAATTCTTTTTGTTCTCTTCCAGCACTTTCTTAATGATGTTGATGAGGCTTTTGTTGGATGACTCGGCCAAGCCATTACCTTGAGGATAATAAGATGAAGAGTGGCCCAAGGTAATGTGAAATTTATGGCAGAAATTGATCATCCTTTTGGATTTGAAGGCAACAGCAATGTCAGTGATGATTTTCTCAGGGCAGCCAAATCTAGAAAGGATATTGTCTTCAAGGAACCGGATAATAGTGGAGTCATTGGCTTGCCTACATGGGATGGCCTCAATCCACTTGGTGAAATAGACGGTGGCTGTTAAAATCCACTTGTGCTGGCTTGAAGAAGAGGGGTGGATTTCACCTATGAATTCAAGACCCCATTGTTGAAAAGGTTGTTCGGTTGAGATAGGATTAAGGGGAAAAGGGAGCAGTTTTATTTTTCCTTCAAAGATTTGGCATTTGTGACATGAGACAACAATTTTTTTGACATCTGAAAATAGAGAGGGCCAATAATAACCAGCCCTTAAAATCTTGTCAGCATTGGACTTCCAATATAGATGCCCTCCACAGTCCCCCGCATGGAACTCTTTCATGATGTTGTTGGTTTCATTTATGGTTAAACAGTTTAGCAGTATTCCTTCATGATTTTTCCAAAACAGGGCACCATCTAAGACACAGAACTTTAGAGCTTTCATCTTCAAAAATCTTTTCTTGGTTCTGGACAATCCTGGGGGAGCACACAGGTTTAACAATACATAGAAAATATTGGCATAACATGGGGATTGTAAAAAGGTTTCACTGATCTGTGGAGTCGCCAGCTCCTGTTCATTGTCCAGCTGGTTGATGTCTAAGGCCTGAAGATTTGTTTCGGACATTAACTTGGCTAAACCTTGTCCCTTTATCAGCTTTGTGGGTTTTATCTCAATGTCATATTCAAGAATACTAGCAATCCATTTTCCTCTTTTGCCTTCTAGTCCCTCTTGAGTTAATATGTCTTTTACAATAGAGTTTGGGACATAGGCAATCACATGTGAATACAAAATGTAGACTCAGAAATCTTTGATTGCTTTAACAAGGGCATAGGCCTGCTTTTCCATGATTTGGTATTTTAAGGGTGCATCTCTTAAGGCTCGGCTGAAAAATGCGATTGGTTTTTCATTTCCTTGGTCATCCTTTTGCAGAAGGACAACAGTTATGGTGTGATCTGAAGCAAAGGAAAAGATGATAAAATCCTTATCAAACTTCGGACTTGTGAGTACGGGTGTTTGAGTCAAGGCAGCTTTGATACTCTCAAAAGCCTTCTTGGTTTCCAGAGACCATCTTACTTTGGCATCCTTTTTTAACATATTACTTAACAATCTTATCAGTTCTGCTAAGTTTGGGATAAATCTCCTTAGGAAATTGATCTTTCCAAGGAATGCTTGCAACTCTTTTATGTTTCTTGGGTATGGAATTTGAAGGATTGCTTGAATTCTTTCTGGATCGATTTTGATACCGTCTTTCGAGATGATGTGGCCTAGAAACTTACCTTCCTCATGGCCGAACAAGAACTTCTTGGGGTTCAAGGAAATGCCATATTTCCTGCATGTCATGAAGATCTGCCTTAAGTGTTTGAGGTGCTCTTGATCAGATTTGGAGAAAGGGGTTAAGTCATCAAGATAGACAACAAGGAATTCATGGATTTCCTTGGAAAATGTAATATCCATTGCTCTTTGAAATGTGGCACCAGTGTTCTTTAGTCCGAAAGGAATTTTAACATACTTAAATGTTCCCCAGGGTGTGGTAAAGGTTGTCTTGTCTTGGTCATTTGGGTGAACAATTATTTGATTGAAACCTGAAAATACATCTAGTAAAGAAATTCTAGAGGAACCCACTACTCTTTGTAGGATGTGGTCCATTTTAGGCAAAGGGTAGTGGTCTTTTAAAGAGACCTGGTTTAAGTTTCTTAGGTCTACACAGTCTGATCTCACCTGATTTTTTCATTGTGGGAACCAGATTGGACACCCATTCAGAGAATCTGATGGGTGCTACGGTACCTACTTCAAACATTCTCTTTACTTCCTTCTCAATGAGGGGAAGAAGCATAGAATTTATTCTTCTAAGTTTTTTCTTGAATGGTTTTTGATTTGGTTTTAAGGGAATGGTATGTTGAATCATTGAGGTGTCATAGGACTTCAAGTCCTCATAACTCCAAGCAAATACATCTTGGAACTCTTTGAACAAATCCACATACTTTGGCTTTTGATCAGGGGGAAGATTTTTGGACAATTTAATCATTTTGGGCTTTTCTGCTGTCCCTATGTTGTGTTCTTCTATAGCAGCATCTAAAGGCTCCATTTTTGGATTTTTGGGCACATCATTTTCATCAAACATATCTTCTAATGGAGTAAGGAAAACAGGCAAAAAATTATTCTTCAGATCAATGAACTCAGCCTCTGCTTTGGCGGTTTCCTCTAAATTCATATGTTTCAGCTGTTCTATGTTTGCATTGTCAAAAACAGTTGGTTTCAGGATTTTTTTTGCTGTTGCAGCTGTTATAGCCTGCTGATTTTCATTTGTTTGTTGTTGGGAATTGTTCACGACCTCCATGTCAATGTTTAAATTTGAAAACTCGCCCTCAAGAGTGAGGAAATTGTTAATGTGGGCATCATTTTCAAATACTCGCCAATCTCTAATATTGTTAGGAAAAACGGGCCTATGTTTTATCTTAGCAGTAAAATGGTGATTTGGCTCAAAGCGAAGCTTGCATGTACTAGCAAAAGTGGCTAGGCTGTGGGCATGTATGTTATGGTTTCTAGAAATCTTGGCAAGCTCGGATTCAACGAAGGTGTTAAGTATATATGTTGCAGCAGACCTATAGGCCCTCATCCTATTATCATTAGTAAGGAAGTTGCCTTTCATTTGTTGGATGATCAAATCGGAGTCACCTAGAATGGACACTTTCGTAGCTCCTAGAACTTTGAGCAGTTTTAGGCCTAAGAGGAGAGCTTCATACTCTGCCATGTTATTGGTACATCTGAAACTTAGTCTGTAGGCATGGCCTTCTGCATGATTGTCATGCGTATTGTGAATCCATACACCTACCCCTGCTCCTATCTTGTTGACAGAACCATCGAACTCTAAATACCATGTAATTTCTTGTTTTTGGTTTGTGTCAAGAGTTTCAGTTATTTTAGGATTGGGCAGATCTAGAATTTTAGTTTGAGGAGGTTCTTCTTGTTTACTGGCTGCCTTGACGGTTGTGACTGTTTCATGGGCACGGGAAACCAGTTCTTCATTTATGCATGTTTCTAGCTCTGAAGCTAGAGGCGTCTTATCAGTTGGAGGATCATTATCATCATTAAAAGGAATAAATGAATCCATATCATAATGGATTGAGTAAATTGGAAAATTTTGGGGCATCTCCTCACTACTCATCACATACTTCATCAGTGTTTCTCTATATAGTCTCTTTGGTTGCCCAAAGACAGATATAGTGGCATAAGAGAGGTCGAGTTGAAGGGATCCTTGGAGTTTTGCTCCCCATGATCTTGATAGAAGCATACCATATTTTGTTGGAATGTCAGCAACTACTATGTCCATTAGGATTGTCTTGTTGGGAAATTGGACTAAAGACACACAAAGGTCTTTGATTAGGCCTAAGCATTTGACTTGACTTGAGTCAAAGGAGTATAGATCCTTATAGGGCCTTGTGACATCAAGGTTTAGCTTTTCCATCACAGCTTTGGGCATAATATTGTGTGAGGCACCTGAGTCAAACATAGCATTGTGCAAGATTTTGTCATGTATGTGCAGACTGCCATAAAAAGGTGGAATAGATCCATATGTTGTTTTTCCATTAACTTCTGGACCAAACAACAGCTCAGGGGTATCATCTAAAACATTTACATCATCCATGACCTCTGGTATTTGAAGTGATATTTGAATTTGTTGCCTATATACATCATGTTTGGCAAGTTTTGAGAGAGGGATGGATATTTTAAGTTTCCCAATCTCTGATTCTAAATTGAATGGTTTTTCTAATGGAATCTTTGCGTTAATTGCAGCAGATTTCTCCTTTTCAAGAATACTCTCTGTGTTTTCCTTTGGATTGTCTATGTTATGGTGAATGACAGTTTGTGGTATTTTTGTCTTGGGAAGATTTTTTGGAGTGTTGTTCAAATTTTCTTTTGAGGAAGAAGAAGGTAGAGGTTGATCAGTAGGAGGTTGTATGTCTGATATGTCCTCTACAGTTACTTGATGCAGGTTTGGGGCAGCAGTATCAACTGGTTCAGTTATGACAACCCTGCCTTTAATCTTATTAGGCTATTTGTTGTCCCTTGCTTTGGTTGGTGCAGGGACTTCAATGGTTCTTGTTCTCAGTTTATATTTTTTGTGGACCTCATATGCAGCAGAATCATAACCTTGTTTAAAATCAAAAGACTCTCTCGTCTTGGTCTGAAATTGTTTTATATCAGGGTAGTCTTGGTCTTCTTGAGTAAGAAAGATTTGTTGCTCATTTTTCGAACCTATCAAGTTCATGTGAGTCTCTTTTGTGGGCTCACTGGATGTGGATGCCTCTACGTAGTTTTCTTAGAAAGGAGGCCTAATATCATGGCCGAGACTAGCCCTTCCAGCATTTGTGGTTTGATTTTTCCTGAAGTTTGGATTCCTTATGGTGTTGGGCTATTGCCCTTCCCATGATGATTTCCTCTCAACACTCTCTACTCTGTCTCCCAGCCTATGCATGCCATTGATAATAGCATCCAACTTCTGGTCTAAGGTTGAGGGTTCTTCCTTAAAGGTAGTTCTTCTCTAGGTTCTAGCTCTGTTTCTTTTGGCAATTAGGTTTGCCTCCACACTAACAACAACATTTTGCATCTCTGCAAGGCTTTGAGGGGCTCTTTCCCTTAGCTGATAAGCCATTTCAGCATCAAAACCATCATGGAATTTGTACAAAGCAAGATCTGGTGGAGGTCTTAAGTTCTGTGGTATTGCATTGTGGACATTATTGAACCTTGCACAGTAATCCAAAACAGTCTCCTGAGGGCTTCTTTTGATAGTGTCATACTCAGATAGCATGTGCAAGGGGTCTTTCTTTTTCTCCCATCTATTGATAAATGACTGATGTAAGGCTTCTGGGTCTGCTATGGTATTGGATGGGAGTGCTCTAAACCAAGTCCTGACATCACTGGTCAAGCTTTGGACAAAAATCTTCATTCTTACACTATCATCATCAATCTCATAACTCTCAAAGTAATCCTACATTTTCTTTGTATGCTGAAGGGCTGTGTAGGAATTTGTGCCATCAAAATAGGTAATTTTAGTCTGGTAATCTTGAGGCATAGCCCCGGGATTTGCAGGCAGCTGTAAAGGTGCATATCTATTCGCCATATTAACAGGGATAAGTGGAACAACAGGGATAAGTGGAACAACTACGGAAGCTGGAATATTTTGAGTAGTAGTGGTGGTATGCGCAGTGGATGGAGGTGTGGAAACAGGGTTTGTAGAAGTGGATGTTGAACAAGGGGAAGTAGGGTTTGAGCGAAACAAAACTTTAACAGGGGTTGCAAAATGGCTACACTGCACTGTTTCAGGACTGGAAGCACTCAAACCTTTTGTTGATCTTGTTTTCTAATGATCTTAGGAATTATATTGGGGTTTTCAAAAACGGCTAGGGGATTCAGATTTGGATTTGATCTTGTGTAATGTGAATGCTTCTTGGGAGCCAGCTTCTAGCTTGTTTTTTGGGAATTTTTCTAACAATACAGGTTAAACCGAAACTTTTTAAAGGTCAATTTCTTCCTCTGCGGAGCTTCGGACTGGTTTTGTGAGATTATCTGAGGAAGTTCCCCAGCGTAGTCGCCATTATGTTATCACTCAGGTTGTCCCTAAGCTCCTGAAGGGATATGGCCGAGGTAACCACAAACCAATATTTGGATTACAGGTTCTAGCCCACCTGTAATCAGAGAGGGCTCTCTCTTGATGATTTAGCTTTGTTGATGATGATTTTAGGCTAGCTATTGGGTTTAGTGGGTTTTGTTTAGGTTTGGATGGTGTTTGAATGGAAGGAAGATGCGTTCAAGCAGAGAGGCATGCATAGAGTGATAAGTTTCAAACCATTGGGCTTGGAGTCAAGGAGTAGGACTGCAGGTAGGCTTTCTTGATCACAAGAGAAATATGGAGCAAGGTAGCTGCACATGAAACAACCTTCAAGCTAAAGAGATGGGGTGAAATGTAAGGAATGAGAGACAATTAAGAATCTCTCAATCAGCTTAACAGAGGGAGGGAAAATGAGCTCTATCTAGGGGCAGTTAAGAATCCCTGGATAACTGTCATACATGGTGAATTAGGGAAAACATGAGCCCGATGGAATTCATATTTATGCCTAAAACAGATGAAAAACATAAAGAAACATCAGAAATTGAGCATAGAGTGCAATTAAACAAGTTCTAAGCTAATCTTTCTTTCTGCTGCTTAGATAATGATATATGAATGGAAAGATAGAGGTAAGAAACACTTATTGAGTCATGTATCAGCACAAGAATTCCACAGTTACTCTTCAACCATTAAACACAATACACAATTCATTCTCCGAGCTCGTAAGCAGTCTTTGATTATAGAAATTATCAACTATACAGTGCGAGTCTCTGCTCAGGCAAAACATCCAACCAACAAAAACCAACCCTTGTTACATTGTTCAGGGCCCTCTTTATAGGTAAAATATCCAGAAGTATTTATTACAACCGAACTAAACAGGTCTGCGGGAAAAAGGTTTTTAAAACCTAAACTTGTGCTGAAATTAAATGCAAATAAAGTATCTATTGAGCTGTGCCAGAAGCAACTAGATCAAACAAGTTAATGTAGTGTCCTCTGTGACTTGGTGCAGTGCTATTACAATAACTGAGCTTTGAGCTTTGGTCTACTGATCTTATGTGAGTTTTAATGTGCAGTCATTGTGATGATGAGCTTTGAATGGTTCCTTAACTGCTTCTTGACTTTCCAGAATTTCTTTTAATGCTTTATTCGCCTCGAGCCCTGAGAAGATCTTCACTGATACACTTCGCCGCAACACTCATACTCTTTGACATGGATTTTGGCTTCACATCTGCTCTGATACTCTTTAATGCCTGAACCGAGTCTTTCTCTTTCTTCTGATACGTTTAAAACTGCAAAATCAGGCCTTTTCTACTCTTTACGGCGCAAAAACGGCTATGGAATCAAAAGATTCCCTAAAGATTCTCCAATATGGCCCACTTCCCGTAAGCGTTAATTGCGCATCAAAAACTGCCTCAGAATTTGAATCCGGGCCTCCTAAGATGCTTTTTCGCGCTTATGCGCCCTTCTTTGGCGGGTGACGTCAGCATGACGTCAGCGGTGGGTCCTAGTATGGCGGATGACGTCAGCGGGGTGACGTGGCAGAGTGGTAAATGGTTCGGTGCCTTATATGCTTTTGCGATGCGATATCAGTAACTGAAATGCTGCGATCTGCGATGAATTTGCAATAAAACCTGTTTTAATGATAAATCATGTTTTAAGTGAAATATATGAATGAATGGAGGCATGCTGCGAGGAAGCATTTTTTATGCGATATGCTCCTTTGATGCGATGGAAATGTCACGTCGGGGCAAGAGGAAGCGGCATGCATTTAGGGTACGTGATTTTTGCGACCACCGATTGCCGACTTGTGATATCGCATCGGCAAAAAGGGGAGTGGGGATATATATGTGGCATATAGTATTGCGACATGCCGATTTGCGAGATGGTATCGGCAGAGCGTCCATCGGGGAAGACAAGAACAAGCAACATTACTTTGAGGCCTGCGACATCGATAATTGCGTCGGAGGGGAATCCAAAGGGATCAGAAGAATGTTAAGGTAGTCGGCGAGGATTATTGCGATCGGAAGAAAGGTATATACATTTTTGAAGCGTATTTGAGGCCTTGGGAGGGTCCGATAACCTAGAAAGGAAGAATTTCATGCTTTGGAAGGAGTCCATTGCATTGGAAGATGGTTTTAAAGGGGCAAGATGAGGGTTCTTGCTATGTTTCAGACAAACTTAGCAATTCCCAAGTGTACTTATGGTTATCTTTCAACCAGGGGGGAAGGGATAAATATATAGGGGAGTTATTAACATAGTTTTTAGTAGGGGAAGGGGAAAATAGACAGGGAGCTATATAATAGAGTTAGAAATTAATATGGTTTGTGACAAGAAAGCGCTAAGTTTAGAGGTCTTAGGCTTTAAAAAGGGGGGATAGAACTTTGTAGAGGACATATGAACACTCTTTTAAGTAAAGAAAATCTTTACTTAGGGAAATGATATGAAACATGATGGATTTAAGAGATATCAAGCGGATATTGACCTCTTTTGGGGAAGTTAGTGAACGATTGGGGAAGGAGGAAGAAGGGGGAGTTAGACATGCCTTGCTTGAGTCCTTCAAATGGATTTTTGCCTTGCAATTGTGATTTAAATAGATATAGCACTTGAAAACACAAAAATGATCACAATCATTGGTTCTGCGGCCACAAGACTACCTACCCAGCCTAGTTATCTAGCATTTTTTCTTCTCTTTGGATTGGGTGCACTTGAGCTAGCAAACCCAGCTTTTCAACTTTTTCTTTTACTGTCTTCCTATCTATATCTACACTTATTTCATCCAGGGCTCAGATTAGGCTGTTGAGCACCCTTGCTTCTCTACCTATCTAGGAATCCGCCAAGATTAAGCTGTTTGGACAGATGTTAATTCTCTATATTCTAAAACAGAAAATTGAAACCTAGGGAGACCAAGATTAAACTGTTTGGACCTCCCTTTAACCGGGAGTTCTTCAAAATGGAATAGTATATCAAAATTGGAACACAGCAGTGGCACTTGAAATGGCACATTCTCCTGGCATCCTTTTCTGGCATCTGTAGCAAATATGGAACATTGCAATATGCAAAGAATGACATATTTTGCATGTAAAAATGTCAATCATGAAATATGAGTAACCTGTTGCAGCAGGGGGCTAACAGTGGCTCCACTTGGGGATGGCGTTTCCTTGTGAAAAGTCAAGAATAGCATGTCAGACTGCCTGGATCTTCTATTGTTGCTGTAAATTGAAAATTTTCAATGTTGACTGTCTGATAATTGAAACCGTGGGAATGAGAACAGCAACTTTCCTCAACTGAAATGTCTGTGACCTGTGTAGCACCGCCTGCTTTCTTCTGCGTGCTCTACTGCTTGGACTTTTATATACAAAATGAAATAAAATGTTGATATATACAAACATTTATGTACAGACATCATCTTGCTGGGAGATTTTCAACAAAAGGGATCATGATAATGTTTTAACATTCGGTCATTTACAGGGCCTTCTTCAGCTGTGCTGCCATCTTTGGATTTGAGGAAATATGTGTTGTTTCCTTGCACTATGGTGATAATGAAAGGACCTTTCCACAGAAAATCAAACTTAGCATGTTTGCCTTTGTCTTCTCTTCAGGAGTCCCACCTTAGAACTTTGCTGCCAACCCGGAAATCCTCAGCCTTGGTTCCTTTATCAAACATTATTTTGAGCTTTTCCTGCAAAATTTGAGCTCTGTCATACACTTGCTCTCTGGTTTGCTGAAGGTGAATGGTCTGATTAATTCTTCTTTGAATATCATTTGGTTCAGCCTGAATCTCCTGTAACAATTTGATAGTGGGAATGCCCAAAGATGAGGGAAATCTGGCTTCCATGCCATATACTAGTTCATAAGGGCTCATCCCAATGGATTTCTTGGTTGAAATTCTGTCTGCCCATAGGGCATTTGTGAGCTTCCTATGCCAATTCTTTTTGTTTTCTTCCAGCACCTTTTTAATGATGTTGATGAGACTTTTGTTGGATGATTCGGCCAAGCCATTACCTTGAGGATAGGAGGCTGTAGAGTGGCCCAAGGTAATGTGAAACTTATGGCAGAAGTTGATCATCTTTTTGGATTTGAAGGCAGCAGCATTGTCAGTGATGATTTGCTCAGGAAAACCAAATCTAGAAAGGATATTGTCTTCAAGGAATCGGATAACAGTGGAGTCATTGGCTTGCCTACATGGGATGGCCTCAATCCACTTGGTGAAATAGTCGGTGGCTGTTAAAATCCACTTGTGTTGGCCTGAAGAAGAGGGGTGGATTTCACCTATAAAGTCAAGACCCCATTGTTGAAAAGGTTGTTCGGTTGAGATAGGCTTAAGGGGCAAAGGGAGCGGTTTTCTTTTTCCTTCAAAGATTTGGCATTTGTGACATGAGACAGCAAATTTTTTGACATTTGCAAATAGAGAGGGCCAATAATAACCAGCCCTTAAAATCTTGTCAGCAGTGGACTTCCAATATAGATGCCCTCCACAGTCCCCTGCATGGAACTCTTTCATGATGTTGTTGGTTTCAT
>APFE031478599.1:108831-124179 GCA_000404065.3 Pinus taeda | reverse complement strand
TACACAATTTTCACAGAAATCAAAATCTAGAAAGTTATTACTCATACCTTCTACCATACCTTTACCATGAAGTATTCAAAGGCCTTTCTCTCCAATATGTCCAAGCCTTTGATGCCACAACATGGTCTTCTCTCCAAAGACCACTAGATTTTCTGATCCACTTTCAAGAACCACAGAACTATTGCACCCATCAACAACAGTGCTACCTTGCAGCTTGTACAGAGTTCCAATCCGAACTCCCCACATCAATACCAGTGCTCCTCGAACCATTTTGTAGGCATCCTTCTCAAATACTGTTTTAACCTGCATCATCTAACTTGCTTACAGAAATCAGATTTTTGGCTAATGTGGGAATATGCAGAACAACCGGAAGTGTTCTAACCCTTCCACCTTGCAAATTCAACTTTACTTTTCCACGACCAATGATTCTATCCTTCCTATCATCCCCTAAGAAGACATCACCACCATCGTATTTATCATACTCACATAACCACTCTCTATGGGGAGTGAAGTGAAAGGATGCACCTGAGTCAATCAACCATGCCTTGTGATCTACTTGTGTACTTGAAGAAGCCAAGTACGCATCCCCACCTTCATCTGAGGTGGTTTTCACGTCTGCGAAAGAAGCATCATCAGATCCCCTTCCTTTGTCAGGAGCTTTATATTTACAGTCCCTTTTCTAGTGTCATTCCTTTCCACATTTCCAGCACACCACCTTTACAAGTTTTCTTGGAGATTTAGATCTCCCTCTAGATTTATATCTCTCACTCGATGACTTATTTTTGTTTCTATTTTGGGATTGTCCTCGTACAAATAAGGCATCACCATTCTGGCTCTCCATATTTTTCTGTCTCATCTCCCCCGTCAGCAAGGATGAGACTATTTCATCAAACTGCAAGGTAGTTGCATTGCTACCTATTGCAATAACCAGACTATCCCACGAATCTGGTAGAGAACAACACAAACTGATGCACTTATCTTCATCTGAAATTTTAATATCAACAGATGCTTACTGACTTACCATAGTATAAAATGCGTTCATATGTTTTGCCACCAAGTCTCCATATTTCATCTTCAAGTTATACAACTTTTTCCGCAAGAACAGTTTATTCACCAGAGACTTAGATTGGTACAAAGTCCCTAACTTGTCCCACAAAGCCTTCGCTATAGCTATTATAGACATCTTTGGGCACTACAACCCCAATCATATATGTCCATAAACCAAGGGCTTATAATTCCCTAAAAGTGTTGTTTCACACCCTAAAGGAACAAGGTCAGCTGATTACGTCATCCTCTCAGCATGAAAGCCCTTCTTCACCTCATGAAAAGCTTAGATCACCCAACACTATGATGTTCCACAAGGAAACTAACAACACTTCCTTACAAAATACAAGGTTCCAGCCTCTGGATCTCTGGGATGAGGGATCCATATATAGATGTTTGCAGGGGGGTGATTCAGCTTCTTAGATTTTGATTAGTGTGCTCTCTCTAATAGTTCTTGGTTCCACTTGGAGATTCATGATCTCTTACTCATCCCTAGGCGAATTCAGAGAGGCAAGTGTCGTAGGAGAAGTTTCTGGAAGATTCCATGATCATCCACCTTGCAAACTGTCTCTACCATTTGTCTACTCTCACCCATCGCACCCTACAGAAGGGCTTTTTAGTATGCATCACACTTTTTGCATGTGGCAGATGAGATGCATCGCACCCTTAGCACTGAGCAGACTGTATGGTCCAGTTTTGACCAGTTCTGAGCAGTTTTCCATGGACAACTTTTGGGAGATGATGTAATCAGCTGACCTTGTTCCTTTAGGGTGTGAAACAACACTTTTAGGGACTTAGAAGCCCTTGGTTTATGGACATATATGATTGGGGTTGCAGTGCCCAAATATGTCTATAACAGTTGCCCCCTAGTTTTAAGCAAGTGCTGTTAGTTTCCTTGTGGAACATCATAGTGTTGGGTGATCTAAGCTTTTCATGAGGTGAAGAAGGGCTTTCATGCTAGGAGGATGACGCTGGGTCAGATCAATGGGTTGTAATCCTCTCTTATACTCTTTCTATCAATAAATATATTTGAGTTTTCCTCCACATTCTTGTATATTTGAGTTGATATATGCATTTTTGTGGTCAATATATATCTGGTCCTATATTTTTTATGATTATAGATCTCTATGCTTTGATGGTATCATACTGCTTTGACTCTACAGGTGCTCTTTGAAGTGGGACAAGCAAGGGAGGAGCGGCAAAGATTTGTTAGAGGAGGGAGGAAACAAGCAAGGAGCCAAGCGAAAGACTGAAGTTGGTATTCTCTGCTTCTCTCTCATCTACTTCTCATAAAGGAAAACGCAAGTAACTCTAGTTTGTTTGTTTCTAAGATAGCTACCCATCTTAGTGGGACTAGCAGCTTTGAATGGACACTCGATTTCCCGATAACAAAATGGCGACTCCACTGGGGAGCAAATAGCTTGTTTGCTTGTTTCTAGTTTGTTTACTTTATAAACTATAAACGGAGCCTAAAGTTATGACAGCTAGCCTTCGAACTACTTTTGTTATGCAACTGCAAAGTATATAAACGCTGCTTCAGTCAATCTCCGAGTTAGTTTACGAATTAAACATCTAACTTGCAAACATCCTAATTGCCCTGGTGGTGGCTCAAGCAACCTCATTAGATCAGCCCCTATGATTTGTATTTACTGACTATCATTAGCTCGGCCTAAATCCCTAAACTAAGCTACAAACTGTGACCAAAAACCAAGTTAAAGTCTCATCCCTAGACCATCGCACCTTCTCCTCTTGGCAATCTGGATGCATCGCACCTCCCGTGTGCAGTAGGTGAGATGCATCCCTGTTTCCCTTTGTTACAGGTGCGATGATCAAATAAGGTTGTTTCTGCCTCCAGATTTTGGTTTTTTCATGACTCTCTTCAGCTTTATTCAACAGTTTTGCTGTCTATGATCAGTATACCACTATGGAAACTCCCTTCCTTTGCATTATTTAGTCTCCATTGTACAAAGACTTGTGAATGTTTTTATGTATTGTTCGCCATTTACAGTTCTCCTTTACAAAGAAGTAGCTTAATTGAACTGACGTCTTTTGATTTGGAAGTGTTGCAAGTGTCGTTTTCAGTCAAAGAAAAGAATCCTACTCTTCTTGATGGTCAATTACACTATTACTCTTGTATTTGATTTGAATTAATAGTATTTCAGGTGTCAAAAACAATTTTCAATTCAAAATCGCAAAGTGTCGTCATTGTCTTCCTTTCGTCTTTTGAAGAGAAAATTGTTAGAACTGTCGCTTTGAAAAGATATTTCAGATTTGTAGCTGCATTCTTTTTGTCATTCACACACTAAGAAAGCGAAAAACAAATACATGCATGTGCATTTGCATTTAGGCTGCTTGTTGATTTTGATTTAAGACAGTGCATCTAGTGTGTGCTCTCTGCTCTATGTTGAAAGAATCTTGCTTCGCTTTCCTTAGTAGCTAGGATTTTCATTGCAAAAAGAAGAATAAATGACTGTTTATCATCTTAGATTGCATTTTAGGAATTGTATATCTACATCACATGGTGAACCTTAAAGGCAAACTTCTTAAGAAATATCAACTGTAAAATAAATTCAATGAACATAAAAATGCTTTGGAACCTAATGCACAACATTTATAAGTCTAGGCTAGAGATGTATTCCGACGTCATAATGCCTGGTAACTATCGCTTTCATCGTATGTTGGGTGATTCCTCCTCTTTGAGACGACAAGTGCCAGTATAGACGTGTGCTCCCACATACTGTCGAGTATATATTGGGAGACCACAATAGGCTATATCCTTTATCCTTAGGAAGCCGTGTCTGCCACCCTATCGATCACAATGCACTGAACACAGCATTCGGGAAGATTGACTGTCGTACCGTAAAAAGTATTCTACAGTTTTGTGATTGGTTTGGTAATCCCTCTGTCTAGATTTCCAGAGTAGTCCCTTTTGTTCCTTTTCAGACTCCTTAAAGGAAAAGTTCCATCTAAGCACTTGTCACTTCAGGCTCATTAAAAATCAAACACAACTAGAGTCATATTTAGCTTTTTCTCGACTCTTAAAAATTGAAAAAGCAAGTTGTATCAAAGATTCATAAAATTTATTTTAATCGGAATAACATCATTGTTCCCTCGTTGATCTTAGGTTGAGAAAATGGAGTCCACCAACCAAGGATTTCCCCTTGGGGGAAATCCTAGTCCTTTCTCCTCTTGGAGAGATCTTGGTGCACCTCATATGGCCACATTGTCCCTTCCAGGACTAACAATTGGCCTACTAGTATGGCTCTTCTCGACTTCTGTCGTTCAAAACACCGTAATTCCTAAGCAATCAAATTAGCAACTAGATGATACTAGAGTTACCCCCCAACCTTCTACTTCATTTGTTTCTCCCTCCTCTTCTCCCTCTTCACTTGGTGAAGCTAGTAAAAATAAAAACGAAGTAGCTGAGAAGAAGAAGAAAGGGAAGGAGAAGAAGAAGAAGGAGCCAACGGCCAAAAGGGGCAACCGTACATCATCTAGCAAAAATCCACACACTACACCATCCAGGCCTAAATCTCTTTTTCTCATTTGCAAAGGGGACCACTATCATCGAGATTTTCCTTGCATCCCATGGATCTTAAGTGACTAGTCTCCCTGCTTGCACAATCCGGTGTCCTCAACCTATAACAATCATGTTGAAAGTACACCATCAACTAGTGAAAACAAAGTCACTGGACAAAGAGGAAGATCTAAAATTCCCTGTAGACTGTGTGAGGGCGATCATGCCATCCACCGTTGTCCCTTCCTAGATGAAGCTAAAAGAGTCTTGGATAACTGTCCTGCTTCACCGCTACAACTTCCTCTTGGGTACAAGAAACTCTTGCCGAGTCCATTGCTAGTTGAAAATTTGACTGACACACCTTTGTCGTCGGTCGAAGCATCTATCATTGAAGATAAACCCTTTGGGTCCACACCAAACCAAAGTCAATAGGTTGAGATGGCAGTCAACCCAGTATTGTCTTCAGAAGGTCCATCTTTAGATGATACAGTAACCGAAGAGAATGAGAATGACACCGTTCAAATTCTTTTTGTAAACACAGACTCTGATGAACATTGGGGCAATCTACCCGTTCCTTTACCACAGGAAGGAAGTTCGTCAGAGTCGTATTCGGCCATTTATTTGATCCCACCTCCAAGCAACCTATTCGTTTCCTTCAACTAGAATCTACTAGGCAGATCTCGTCTACCGTCTAATGTACCGTTCCGAATCATTGTACAAGCTTACAGAATGGTCATGGTTGATACCATCATAGATGAAGGGGCTTCTGTAAGTATCCTTTCCTCAACTGCTTGGAAAGCGCTTGGTTCGCCATCGCTTTTGCCTGAGATGCGAAATCTGACAGGCTTCAACAAAGGAACCAGTCGACCATTAGGGATCCTTCCAAGTTTGCCTATAACTTTGAGAAGGACCGTCTACCTGAATGTAATGGTAGTCCAAGGACCTTTAGATTACAATCTACTCCTTGGGCATGACTATTTTTATAGCATGGGAGCCATTGTCTCCTCGCTCTTTCGAGTAATGTGTTTTCCGCATGAACGCTGAGTGGTCCAGCTCGTAGACCAGCTTTCATTCCCTGGCTCACACATAGCTAGTAGTCAAATTCCATCCCTAACTGGTCTTTTCACGCAAGGAATGTCTCATCAATCTCCAGACCGTCCACCTGATGAGCACGAGTGATTCGGTAGTTATGATTGAAACCCAGGGGGCATGCACCCTGGCCTGCTTCAACAGGAAAAATTGAGGTATAGGGTGGGTTTCCGTGAAGGATATATGACTAGTCTGATGTGCCCGTCCATTTAGGAAAATGGGGTTTGACTGGAATAAGATACCCCCGTTAGAAGGTAGACCTTTCCCGATAAAAAAAATGTTTTGTTTGCAAATTGAAGGGTAACCTGGAAACTCTACTTCGTTATACCTGGGGGCATGCAAACCTTTTGCACGCAAGTGAAAAGCGACCACCGTAATGCTAACTCCATAGTTTCTGCTAACTTCAACTGCTTAGGTTAGGTGATTGGTCAGATTGACTGTTCACCTTTGCAAGAGCCAAATGGCACCAGCAAAGTAAAGGAAGAGTTTTCCTACCTAACCCCGGTAGTTAATTAACCCCTAGGATAGTAGTTGGTCGTTCCTAGCTTACATGTGAAATGCAATGGAGCAAAGTTTCGAATGGGGGGCAAGCTCCCTAAAAAATGAACCTATCAATGAGACATCCTTATATATGACTAGCACGAATAGTTTTATGCAAAGTTCAAGCTCGTTAAAAATTAAACCTCAGCAATGAGCATATGTTCCACCAGAGTTTAAGCTCATTAAAAAATGAACCCACCTTTGGTAAATAACCATTGGGAACGCATTATCATCAGCTTTTGAGCCTTGGTCGTGTTCTTACCATCACCTCCACTCTCTTTTTAGCTGATCATATGCCTCCATTTGATTGTTTACCCTTTTGAGGAACAACTGCGACGAGTGATTCTGTTAGCCATCCTCTTGACACTGCCATGATTAGAAAGTTTCAAACCTTACCTGGAACCAGCTGCTACTCAAAAATATCACTTGTTCCTCAAAAACCGAGTCTCCTTTAAGCTCTTTTCATATGACTCGTAAAATATGAAAAGATTGCAAAGCAATTGGCCTCTCCAGCTCATTAAAATGATCAGAAGTGCTATCCCTCCTCTAGATTTTAATCTTTTTGGACCTGAGGGATCATTACACAAAAAGATCGAGTGCTTGTCTTGTTCGGATCCTTACAACTATCGAAAATTCATCCCTTTCGTATTATTCTATACTTTTTCAGACTTAAGAGATTATATGACGAAAAAGGATTACTGGAGTTTTCTTTCTATCCCTTTTTCAGACTCTCTAAAATTGAAAAAGGATAGAGTTACCTTTGTCATTAAACTCATTAAAACTGATAGCGACAAACTTGTCCATGCAGACAAGAACGAGTTTCACTATCGCTAGGCTCATTAAAACATAGCTACGGGTTTTCTCGAAGGGAAAATCATAGAACAAGCATATGTTATCCTCCTCAAGCTTGAAAAAAATAAAGAGGTACTAGTTAGAAATGACTGGGAAAATTGGGAAGAAAACTTCAATAAACTTTATTGGTAGCAAGTCGCTCTTGAACATGACACTTTCACTCCATCACCATGATTGAGTCACGTTGGGTTATTCTGTTCACTGGTCATATTACCATTGGTCCACCGTACCATCCATTTTTGGGGTTAACACTACCAATCCATTTCATTGTCGCTGATATGTTCAAGAGAAGTTGCTCAGAGAATTTTCCAACCGAGCTTGTGTCTCATCCACTACAATATCTTCACGCTTCATCCTTTCATGATCGCCATCCTGAACCCTGTATCATCAGATCGTTTTCACCTCCACAAAATCATTTGCTCCATTTCGTGTCGTTTTTGTGGGATTCATTAATGCCCTCCTACAAGGAGTCACCTCTTGTCGACATCAGCTCATTATCCAAGAAGTCAATCTAGGAACAACCCTTTCAGTACTCTGAAGCTTGCATGCCTCAATGGCAAGTTTCTCACTTATGGCAACAGGTTTACATCAATGGCCTTCGACCGAAAGATTTTGCATGGTGTTCGACGCCAAGTCCCACTTTCACACCATGTGAATTGTACTATCGTACCTTGAGGGTCATCATCATTATCGGCGATTCCTCTCGCGCATATTAACAGCTTACATCATTGGCTGGTAATCAAGCAATGTCTGTCCGTGTTCGACTCCAGAACATCTTTTCACATGGATCGACTTGTACTTCAGGAGAAGATTGAACGAGTTTGAAGACCCTGGATCTAGTTTCATCCATCGAGGCTACGATATATTTAGGAAAATAAAGACATCAAATGTACATCATTGTTGCACAGATAATCATCCAAACCAAAGGATGATGGCTCTACCAGAATCATCAGTCTGCCACACAGACGATTGTCTGTCCTATGTACATGAGAATGAATTTATAAAGTTGAGCATTGGAATACCTGCTTCAGCTAGATCATGAAAGTATTATGAAGATAATGTATTGTATTGTATCTTATTACAGGTCGCCTTCCAGTTCGAAAAAACCTCGGATCCTCATGATGAATCATTTCACCTGACATTAAAAGATTTACGACCTCATGCTTTAGGGGGAAACTGTTATAGACATATTTGGGCACTGCAACCCCAATCATATATGTCCATAAACCAAGGGATTCTAAGCCCTTAAAAGTGTTGTTTCACATACTAAAGGAACAAGGTTAGTTGATTACATCATCTCCCAGAAGTTCTCCATGGAAAACTTCTCGGAACTGATCAAAACTGGACCATACATACTGCTCAGTGCTAAGGGTGTGATGCATATCACCTGCCACATGCAAAAAGTGTGATGCATACTAGAAATCCCTTCTGTAGGGTGCGATGGGCGAGAGTAGACAAATGGCAGAGACAGTTTGCAAGGTGGATGATCATGGAATCTTCCAGAAACTTCTCCTGTGTCACTTGCCCCTCCGAATTCGCCCAGGGATGAGTAAGAGATCATGAATCTCCAAGTGGAACCAAGAACTATCAAAGAGAGGACACTAATCAAAATCCCAGAAGCTGACTCACCCCCCTGCAAACATCTATATATGGATCCCTCATCCCATAGATCTAGAGGCTGGAATCTTGTATTTTGTAAGGAAGTGTTGTTAGTTTCCTTGTGGAACATCATAGTGTTGGGTGATCTAAGCTTTTCATGAGGTGAAGAAGGGATTTCATTCTAGGAGGATGACGCTGGGTTAGATCAATGGGTTGTAATCCCCTCTTCTACTCTTTCTATCAATAAATCTATTTGAGTTTTCCTCCACATTCTTGTATGTTTGAGTTGATATATGCATTTGTGTGGTCAATATATATCTCGTCCTATATTGTTTATGATTGTAGATCTTTGTTCTTTGATGGTATCATGTTGCGTTTACTTTACAGGTGCTCTTTGAAGCGGGACAAGCAAGGGAGGAGCGGCAAAGATCTGTCAGAGGGGGGAGGAAACAAGCAAGGAGCCAAGCGAAAGACTGAGGTTGGTACTCTTTGCTTCTCTCTCATCTACTTCTCAAAAGGAAAATGCAAGTAACTTTAGTTTTTTTGTTTCTAAGATAGCTACCGATCTTAGTGGGACTAGCAGCTCTGAATGGACACTAGATTTCCCAATAACAGTAGCTTCCTCTGATACATTTAGCAATACTGAATCTGAGACACATAATCGTATTGTGCTCTTAGCATTCCAATCCAACTTCTTCCATTCTTCATCAGACACTTCCGTTGGTTTAGTACCTGGATCTACCGCAATCCATTGATCTTTATCCACCAACAGATCCTCCATATTGAGTTTCCACAACTCAAAACTCTGACCATTAAATTTCTCGATCTCTATCTATCCACTGCTCACCATCTTCTTTCACCACAAGAATTGATCTTGTAGATCTCCCACTAAACGGGGTCTACCACAGGCCTGAGCAAAACCTCTTAGCAAAAAGGGCGTCCCCTTGAAGCCAAAATAGCTGTAATACCAAATGTAGGTTTTAACCCTGTACAAAAATTACCTACATACAAATTCTAAAAAACAGAAAATAAACAATGCCAGAGCATAACACATAAAACACATATACACAGAGATTTTCCCCTGGATTCCAAAACCGAGACTACCAACTTGATTTTTCATTATGTTCCTTTCAATGTTACAATACATATTTATACATGCTGAAGCATCCAATACCATGGACCGAAAACCATCGCGTTCAAAACCATGGACCGAAAACCATAGGTAGGTTTTCCCAACCTAATATAGGGTCCAAAAAAAAATTTCTTGGGGCGCTGCCTCGAACCTCGTAAAGGGGAGCTACCCACCCCCATCAGACCCCCTGGACAAGGGCGTCTTCTCCCCCCCTGTGACCCCCCCACTGCAAAATCGGTGCAACGAAGGGGGGGCTCTGTTATCACTTAGGTTGTCCCTAAGCTCCTGAAGGGATACAGCCAAGGTAACCACAAACCAATCTTTGGATTGCAGGTTCTAGCCCACCTGCAATCAGAGAGGACTCTCTCTTAATGATTTAGCTTTGTTGATGATGCTTTTAGGCTAGCTATTGGGTTCAGTGGGTTTTGTTGGTGTTTGGGTGGAGGATAAATGTAAGGAAGATAATTCCAAGTAGAGAGGCAAGGGGTTGTGTGATAAGTTTCAAACCATTGGGCATGGAGTCATGGATTGAGCTTTGCTGTTGCATTTTCTTGGTCACAAGAGGATCATAGAGAAGGATAGCTACACATGAAACAATATCAATTTCTGAAAAGATGGGATGAAAGTCAAAGACAAAAGGCAGTTAAGAATCTTTCATCTACTAACAGAGAAGGGAAACAAATGTATGATTACCTAGGAGCAATTAAGAATTCCTAACTAATCATTCATATGTGAAAGAAATAGTGTAAACATGATCATTTAAATATGCATATTCATAACTATTCCTGGTGAAAACATATAGGAATCATAGAAATTGAGCATAAGGTGCTGCCAAGCAAATCCTAAACTATTCTTCTTTTCTGCAAATTCAGATGGTGTAACAAAAATGGTAAAGCAAACATGAAGAAAAAACTAAAACAAAGATAAGGAACACTTATTGAGTCATGTAGAAACACAAGAATTCCACAACCACTCTTTGGCCACTTAGACACAACAGACAGTTCTCAGAATCCATGCATTTCAGCAACCTTTGATTATAGAAGTTATCACATTTACAGTGCGATTCTGTGCTCCAGTAAAATATCAACTAACAAATACCAACCAACCAACAACCCTTCTTACATGTTTCAGGGTGGTATATTTGGAAAAATATCTAAAAGTATTTATTACAACTGACCTAAACAGGTCTGTAAGAAAAGAGTTTTCTAAAACCTAACTTATGCTGGAATTAAATGCATGTATGTCCTTTTGGGCTGCGCCAGAGGCAGCTGGATTAAAGGTGAATTAATGTGGTGTCCTCTGTGACTTGGTGCAGTGGTTCTTTAATAACTGTGCATTGAGTTCTGGTCCACTGATCTTCTGTGAATTTTAATGTGCAGTCATCTATGCTGGTGAGCTTTGAATGGTTCCTTAACTGCTTCCTGACTTTCAAGGTTTCTTTTAATGCTTCATTCGCCTCGAGCCCTGAGAAGATCTCCGCTGATACACTTTGCCACTACACTGATATTCTTTGACATGCATTTTGCCTTCATATCTGCTCTGATACTCTTTAACATCTGAACCAGGTCTCTATCTGTCTTCAGATGCGTTCAAAACTGCAAAATCGAGCTTTTTCTGCCTTTTTCGGTGCAAAAATGGCTAAGGAATCAAAAGATTCCCTAAAGATTCATTCCGGGCTTCCGAAGCTTGACTTTTGCACTTGCGCGTTTTTCTGTTTTTCTTTTTTGGTTGCTGACGTCAGCATGATGTCAGCGGTACGGCAGGTGACGTCAGCATGACATAAGTGATGGGGTCCTCTGGTACGGTGATGACGTCATCATGATGACGTCAGCAGGGTGACGTGGTAGTACGGCAGGGTGATGACGTGGCGGGACACGGTGGCAGGGTGACGTGGGCCAGGCGCAAGCAGGAAGGGGTGAGGTGGAGGTGATGTGGCAGGGTGACGCGGCACTCCTGTTACACGAGGGGAGGGCAGTTTTGGCATGCATCGGATCGCCTTTGGTACGGAGGTGGTTTTTGTTAGGGGCGGCTCGATGCAATGGGATGCTGCCAGCTGTCCTGGTGTACGTCGATAAAACCGTCGGACATCGGGTGCTAACGGGCCAACACAAGAGGGTGCCTGATATGCATAAGGACCGTCAAATCTGGGAGGGGTGATCCGATGGTGGACGGGAGGGGAAAATGACGGAGGTTTAGTGAAACAGCGTGCGCATTATAATTTAATTTTTTTCGGCCGCGGGTGGGTTTTAAACTTTAGGTTAGGGGTTAATTGTTTCGGTGCTTGGTTATTTATTAATCAAACGTTAATAATTCCAAAAATACAATGCGTGGGGGGGGGGTTAATGCATTTGGAAGGAGTTTTTTGTGTTTTGGAAGGAGTCCAAACAGCTTGGAGGGAAAATTATGCAGAGATGAGGGTTCTTACTAAGATCCAAGTGACTTAGTAATTCCCAAGGAGATACTTATGGTTATGTTTCAACTAGAGGAAGGGGATATTTACATAGGGGAATAATTACTATAGTTTAGTAGGGGGAAGGGAAATATATAGGGATTTACATAATAATGTCAAGGGTTAATATGAAAATGACAAGAAAGCACTAAGTTTCAGAGATCTTAGGCTTTAAGGGGAAATATAACTTTGTAGAGAGAATATATAGACCCTCATTGAGTAAAGCAGATCTTTACCAAGGCAAATGATATGGAAAATGATGAACTAAGAGATATCAAGCAGATCTTGACCTCTTTAGGGGAAGTTAGTAAATGATTTAGGGGAGAGGGAGAAGGGGAAGTTAGACATGCCTCGCTTGAAGTCCTTCAAAATGGGAACTGCCTTGCCATACTGATTGAATGGATAAAACATTTGAAAACACAAAATTGATCATAATCAATGATTCTGCAACCACAAACTACCTACCCAGCCTACTTACTTAACATTTTTTCTTCTTTTTGGGTTTGGGTGCACTTAGACTTGCAGACCCAGCTTTTTAACTTTTTCTTTTTCTGTCCTCCTATCTACAAACTACCCTTATTTCTTCCAAGGGCCCAGATTAAGCAGTTGGGCTCCTTTGATTCTCTACCTATCTAAAATCTGCCAACATTAAGTTGTTTGGACAGATATTCATTCTCTATATTCTAAAACAAGAAATTGAAACCTAGGGAGACCAATATTAAGCTGTTTGGACCTCCCTTTAGCATGAAAAGTCTACAAAAATGGAATAATTCTTCAAAATTGGAATGCAGAAGTTGCACTCTAAGCAGCACACTCTCATGGCCTCTTTCTTTGGTGACTGTCAGCAAATATGGAGCATTGCAGGATGCAAAGTATGACATATTTGGCCTGTAAAAATATCAATCATGAAATATGAGTAACCTACTACAGCAGGAGGCTAACAGTGGCTCCACTTGGGGATGGCTTCTCCTTGTGGGAAGCCAAGAACAGTAGGTCAGGCTGCCATCTAGTGTTTTGAGGAAATATGTGTTATTGCCTTGCACTATGCTGATAATGTATGGTCCTTTCCACAAAAAATCAAATTTTTCATGTTTTCCCTTGTCCTCTCTTCGTGAATCCCACCTTAGAACTTCGCTGCCAACCCGGAAATCCTCTGCTTTAGCTTTCTTATCAAACATCTTTTTGAGTTTCTCTTGCAACATTTGAGCTCTGTCATACACTTGCTCTCTGGTTTGTTGAAGGTGAATGGTCTGATTAACTCTTCTCTGCATGTCATTTGGTTCAGCCTGAATCTCCTGCAACAGTTTGATAGTGGGAATGCCCAAAGATGAAGATAATTTGGCCTCCATGCCATATACTAGCTCATAAGGGCTCATCCCAATGGATTTCTTGGTTGAAAGTCTGTCTGCCCACAGAGCATTTGTGAGCTTCCTATGCCAGTTCTTTTTGATTTCCTCTAGCAATTTCTTTATGATGTTGATGAGGCTTTTGTTGGATGATTTGGCCAAGCCATTACCTTGAGGATAGTAAGTTGTAGAGTGGCCCAAGGTAATGTGGAATTTATGGCAGAAGTTGATGATTTTTTTGGATTTGAAGGCAGCAGCGTTGTCAGTGATAATTTTCTCAGGGCAGCCAAATCTGGAAAGGATATTGCTCTCAAGGAATTCGATAATGGTGGAGTCATTAGCTTGTCTACATGGGATAGCTTCAATCCACTTAGTGAAATAATTTGTGGCTGTTAAAATCCACTTGTGTTGGCCTGAGGAAGAGGGATGAATTTCTCCAATGAAGTCAAGACCCCATTGTTGAAAAGGCTTTTCGGTTGAAATGGGTTTAAGGGGCAAAGGCAGTAATTTTCTTTTCCCTTCAAAGATTTGGCATTTGTGACATGAAACAACAAATTTATTGACATCTACAAATAGAGAGGGCCAATAATAACCAGCCCTTAAAATCTTGTCAGTAGTGGTCTTCCAATATAAGTGTCCTCCACAGTCCCCTGCAAGGAATTCTTTCATGATGTTGTTAATTTCATTCATAGTCAAACAATTAAGCAATATTCCTTCATGATTTTTCCAAAACAAAGCACCATCTATGACACAAAACTTTGATGATTTCATCCTTAAAAATCTTTTCTTGGTCCTGGACAATCCTATGGGAGCACACAGTTCTAACAATAAAAAACAAATATCAGCATACCATGGAGATTGCAAAAAGCTTTCACTGATCTATGGAGTCGCCAGTTCCTGTTCATTGTCCACTTGATTAATGTCTAAGGCTTGGAAATTTGTTTCGGACATTAGTTTGACTAAACCTTGCCCTTTTATCAGCTTGGTGGGTTTTATCTCAATTTCATATTCAAGAATGTTGGAAATCCACTTGCCTCTTTTGCCTTCTAGTCCCTCTTGAGTTAATATGTCTTTTACAACAGAATTTGGGACATAGGCAATCACATGGGAGTATAAGATGTAAATTTTGAAGTCTTTGATGGCCTTAACCAGGGCATAAGCCTACTTTTCCATGATCTGATATTTCAAGGGTGCATCTCTTAAAGCTCGACTGAAGAAAGCAATTGGATTTTCGTTACCTTGATCATCTTTCTGCAAAAGGACAGTGGCTATGGTGTGCTCAGATGCAAAGGAAAAAATGATAAAATCTTTGTCAAATTGTGGACTGGTGAGGGCAGGCGTTTGAATCAAGGTAGTTTTAATACTTTCAAAAGCTTGCTTGGTTTCAAGAGACCATTTTACCTTGGCATCCTTTTTTAACATGTTGCTCAGTAGCCTTATTAGCTCGGCTAGGTTTGGGATAAATCTCCTTAGGAAATTGATCTTTCCAAGGAATTCTTGCAACTCTTTTATGTTTCTTGGATATGAGATTTGGAGGATGGCTTGAATTCTTTCAGGATCAATTCTAATCCCATCTTTTGATATGATATGGCCTAGAAGCTTGCCTTCCTCAAGGGAAAACAGTGACTTCTTAGGATTCAAGGAAATGCCATATTTCTTGCATGTCATGAAAATTTGCCTCAGATGTTTAAGGTGCTCTTGGTCAGATTTGGAGAAAGGGGTTAGGTCATCCAGGTATACAACAAGGAAATCATGTATCTCCTTGGCAAATGCAATATCC
>APFE031478599.1:57182-82441 GCA_000404065.3 Pinus taeda | reverse complement strand
AATCTTGAATAATTTAATATCTGTGTTTTGAGAATGCAGTCATCTATATAATTGTATTTTTAAGATATAGAACATCAAAAGCTATGCTTTAGAAGTTCAAATAGATTCCCGGGATAGTTTTATTTACTTACATTTCTATCAATAGTTTTAGTCATTCACCTATCGCTACTATTATCTACAAAGTATTCATTCATCCCATTTATCTATTTCTGGGAAACTGGTCCCATTATCCCCTGTCGGAGCCACTACCCCAAACGGAAAAGGAGCTGCACTAAGGTCCGCACCGGGTGGTTTCCCCCAATGTTGGTGCAACGATTCTCGAGGCATCAACACCACCCTCTAACCCCCCAGTTCACTATGTAGGTTAGTCATGGAAAGAATATAACACAACCCAACAAGACCCTCTTCCAAATTATAACGCAGTTTCCTTTTTGCAATAACCACATACAATGTCTTGATTTTGTTGTTGAGAAAATAGAGGTTGTACAACAAGTCTATGCCATACAATGACTTTATTCATTGATTATGTATCAATTATGGCTCTTGATGTAACAACGTATTGATTTTGTTGCTTAGAAAATAGAGGTTATGCTTTACTGTTTCATAGACTTTATTACAATCTTTCCATAAGTATTGATTCGTAATCTCAATCAATGAGGGATGACAGTAATGACTAAGGTAATATTCTATGATTTGAAGTTCCCCTCTTACTAACTATTTAAATATATCACCTCAATTTAACTGTTAGTTAAACTGATTTGTAAACAATTCATTGCATGATTTATAGATTGTGATTTTTTCCCTTTTTCATTTTTTTTCTCAGATTTGGTATGAGATCTCTTTCAATATTGGGTTCCCTAGTTACCCAACAATAGGTACGAGGTTCAGATGCTATCAGTAAATATTCTCGAAATGTTACAACTTTTCTGGTAAGTGTTCTTTGAAACATTGTTGTTTCTTTTCCATGGTGTTAATGCAAATAAGCACTGCAACTAGTGCCATTATTTAGATTACATGCTGAAATCTAGGTGGTATTGTAATGATGGAGTGATTTTTTTCTAGGTACTAAGACCATATGCATTTGTATCCCTTAAGTTTTCCTGGTATATTCAAATTCACAATAGGAATTGAGGTCTCTTTTCCACTACAGATTGCAGTCAGTTTCTTGAACATAATATATAGTAGATTATCTTTTACTGATCAGCTGTGGGTGTGATCTGTCACGAGAAAGGAAATTCAAAGTGACTTTGATTTTACACTTTTTTGTCAAAACATCCACACAGGAAAGGAGATTCAAAGTGACACTGATTTCACACTGATTTTTCAAAATGGAGGCAAGAGAAAAGGCAGCTTTGTATTGAACAATTCTCTTAATTTCATATGTACATGCACAGACATATTAGTAGAAAATATTGAAGGGTTGTCTAAGTAATATTTTCCATTCCACTACATTCTTTACATATTGTAAATAAATAACTCAGAACAATTCATTACACTAGTTATTCTTTAATAATCTGTGGTTAAGATTTTGACATTGAACTGGCTAAGATTTTTCTTCCTTCTCTGAAATTGTGTGTTCTATAATGTTTCTTTTACATTCACTATGTATAACATATAAAGTGTGTCTAATGTAGTAGGAATATTGGAAAGTCTTGTCATCCTTGAACTATGTTACAAGGAAAAAACCCAATGGAGCAGGGTGGGTGCATCCCCATGAAGGGGTCACAAATACCAAAGTTGGTATTGGCTCTTGCCTTGAGCTAGAAAATTTCCTTTACCCTTGTATTAATAGTGAATCTGGAGAGGATTCTAATATTATATTTTTAAGATTTATATCAGTTAATATTGATGAATAAAATTCATGAGAAGTGACTCAGTCAAGATGTCCTTGCAAGGTGGTTGTTGAATAGTGGAAGCTATGATGGCCATTATGTCAGGCCAGGTGGTCGCACTCCCTTGATCATGAGCACAATTGTGATCAAGATGGAAGATTTTATAGTCTAACTTGATTTTTTAGCAATGATAGTTAGTGGGCTCATTCACAGAAGCTTCTATTTCGCTAATCCTTTTTATAGAGTTGTCAGATTCAATTTCCAAAGGTTTTAATTACACTATAGAGTTGAGTTCTGAGAGAGTTGTGATTCACAATGTTAAGTAGATCAACTATGATACTTGAATGAAGATAAGCATAGTAGAGGTATCAGACTCTGTTATAAGCTTACCTGCATATTATAAGGGACGTGGTTGTCTTTTTTATAATTTTATAAACAAGTTCCATGTCGTGGCAATGTGAAAAAAAAAAACAATGATATTGCCACCATGTGGCTCTTGTCATAAATGGTTTTATACGTTTTCAAAAAATTCTCTAAGAGTTCAAAATGTTAAGATTCACCAAGACTTTACAAAGTTTTATTATTTGGTGAAAGATTCACCAAGATATTACAAGATTTTATAATTCAGTAAAAGATTTGCCATGATTTTACAAGATAATATAATTTGGTGAGAGATTCGCTAGAAAAATTATATATATATATTATATTATTGATAAAATCACTTTCCATTTTTCCTATATATCATGGGGATTCACCCATTTATTATACATATAAATTTGGGGGGGTTCTTAAAATTTTCCCTACAGGTGAAGCCAGTGAGGAGATGCAGGTACAAGAGGGAAAGGCGCTGTGACTTTAATGGAGTTTCGAAGGTAGTGTGATGAGGAATGAAGGTCAAGGGTTATGGATAGAGAAGGCAGTGAGGGATAGAACACTGCCAGCAATGCATAAGTGGAAGAAAACATAGCAGCAAGGAGGACGAGGAATATATTAGATGCAACAAAGAAATTTGAAATTTTCCAGAAACCCTAAAACGAAGACAACACAAAAAAATAGAAATTTTCTGGAGGCTCAATATGGAAGCAGATAGGAGAAAAATTGTAGCCAAAAACCTAAGAAAATTTCCCAGAAAATCTTATTTTAAAATGACATGCTTCTGCTTCAGATTTATCTGTTAAACCCTTATGAAAATTTCCAGATTTAAAACTTTTTAAACACTTGGACTACAATATTTTTTTTTAATAATGTCCCTGCAAGATTATGTTGATAAACCCCCAGAGATCCAGAGCTTACCCTCTAGGGCCTTGATCTAGACTCTACACCAATTTCCTCCTCATACTTGTAGCTACGCGACAACAATAAAACACCGAAATGATATATACAATGATAAAAACTAAAACCTAGAAAAACCCACGTTAGAAAAATAATTACAAAATTTACAAACTACAGGCTCTAATTAGTCAGATATATCATTATACTACACAAAAATTTAAATTTTTTGAATTTTAAAGTAGGTGCTAACTTGAAACCCTTCGTGTATCACAAAAAAAAAAATATCTAATGATATGCCCATAGCTAATTTAGTTGGGCTCTTCATAAAACACGAATCGAGAGTTGGCTGGTCCAACTGAAAACTTCCCCTAATGCCTGATGATCTCAAATCAATATTTCCCTACAAAACTCAATCCAACCATCAAAATAGAGCAAGAAAATAATAATAATATTTAGACAAATAGAGATACCTGCTATTACATTCAAAATTTAGATTATTATCCAAATCCCAGTGATTGAGCAAGATACCTGTACTCAAATCACTCTTTAAAAGCTATCATCAATGGATTTAGAAAAAAATTATGCATGAAAACAATAGATCTTACAGTATTCTCATGAAGAGTAATACCAGAAAAACTTAACCCCCAAGTCTTTCTTTATTATCCAGAAAAATATTACACAAGAGCTTCTTGCTAAGCACACGACTCAAAGGTTGGATGGATCAACTGACAAATGACTTCCTATTTAAAGACAAATCCTCCAATGGCTAGTTCGAGTGATCCTCGTCAAAGCAATCTCGATTGTTGATGAATATTAAAATTTACTCTAATCTCATCTGTCGAAATATTTAAATATTTGGGGAAATTCAAAATTTTTAATTAAATGCATTTTAATTAACTCAAAAAAAAAAAAAAAAATTGAAATTGACTTTGACTTAACCTCCCGAGACGACACCTCAAGGAGATGCCATCCTCAGCTGGAGCCAATGTTAGTTCCTATTAGTCCTATCAGTCACCAGTGATCAAACGTGCTCTTTTTAAAAAATTTGATAAGGTCCTAGGTCAAATTTTTATGGTTTGAATAGGATTTCAAATAAAATTTGGTCACTGGTTAGTGTGTCTAGGTATGTTACTACTCCCTTCATTTCATGGTCAAATTGTCATCTGAGTCATGCCATCACTCATTGTGATGAGTTATCAGTGAAGTTTCTTGATCACCATCTCAGTCATCATCTCATGGTCAGTCATGTTTCAAGGTCCAAATCATTAGTTTCATACTCCATTAGATGTCATTTTAGGTCAAGTCATCAAAAAGGTAAAAAAAGAGTCATGACATCATCTAGGTCATCATTATGGGAGTAGTAATAGGTAAACGTGTTCTATAATGATATCTAAAGGGCATTTTGATCTTTATTAAGATGTAATTATGTATAATAAGGTTTGAAGTTGCAGTACACTAGCATTTCATATCATTTTGCAAAAAGACAAGGTGGGGCCACATCACAACCTAAGAGAAAATGAACCCCCTAGCCTATAAGAAGACTAAAGGAGCAAACCATTTGCTCATTCCACCCTCATAATACATCACTCCACCAACAAATTTCATTCTATCCCTCAGAAGATCAAATTCTTGCCTCTAGAGTATCATTCTTTCTCCCTCACTGCGTTTTTGGCATCCTTGTTGCGCTTTTGAAAAGGGAGAAAAAAACATTCATTTCAAAGGTTTTCTCCATCAATTTAAAGGTCCAACACATCATCATCAACTAGGTGAACTTCATTCACTCCTTATTCATCCTTCCTTTCATCAGTTTGCTCAGCAAGAGCCAGTGAATCACCCTCTTCTAGGGTTTTGCTGCGCTATTGGTCTCCTAGTTATTTTACTTCATTGCTATGGAAAAACCCTACTTTTTATGCTCAAACACCCCCACCTATACTCCATATATCTCCCCTAACCTTTTCCCATGTGCATTCCCCTCATTTCCCTCACTTTCCCATAAACCCTAGCCTATTGCTATGCTTTTGACACTTTCATAGGCTAGGGTTGTGTTTTGCACTTTCCTACCCCTTTCCCTCACTCATTCCTAGGAATTCCATTTCCTTAAACTCCCTAACACTTATACCTACCCCCCAAAATTTCCCCAAGAATTTATAAAGCCCCTAACCCCTTCATTCCCCTCCATCTTCAAGACTGTCTCAAATCCCCTATTTTCCCAAAACTAAACCCTAATTCTTCCTCCTAGTGAGCTAGGGTTTCACCTTGGAAGCAGAGACCACACAAAATGAAAAGAAGAAGTTAAATAATGGAGGACATGTCTCAATATTTGAGCCATCTAACATCAAAGAGATTAGTGCCTCACAAACTCATCAAGAGGTCATTTGCGACACACATGGACGATTTTGCTTCAAAATATGTTTTTGGCCAAAAGGAGATGAAATTGACAAAGTTGAAAGTAGTCTTTGTCAATAATAGACCAAGGGGAAAAACGCTCCTTCAGGTTTTACACAGGTGTCATATATTTTCATATATTCAACTTTCTTGGAGGCCTATGTCAGAAAATAAAAACATTTCAAGTTAGTTTCCTATTTTATTAATGATTTTGTGGCAAATATTTCGAGACAATGAAAATTAATTTCCATAAATAGAGAGAGGTTTTCTTCAAAACATCCTTATATACAAACACCTCTCTCAAGTTTCTAAAAATCCTTATGGTTAGAGAGATATCTCTCCATCTTTGAGCCCTATGTTTGCAAAAAACCCGAAAAATTTGACACACTACTATAAGCGCAATGCCTTGGCACTACGCTTTTTTATCAAGGCTCCTTTTTCCAAAAACTCACCACCATTGGATATATAATGGCCTAAGAATCTCAGATATCCAATTCTTCTGAATTGTCAATAGATAGATTGAGAGAAAATGTCAAAAAAAGGGGTCAAAAAGTCACTTTTTGCCACTGTTTTGAAACAAGCATTGTGCATATCAGAGTAGTCTTGGGAAAATCAATTTATGCCTGATGGATTGTTAAAATCACCTTTTTTATGAGCCAAATGAAAACTATATATCTATATATTTCCAATTAGCTATCAATCTCAAAATTTGGAGCACAGGAAGACCTCCAAAATCCTCCTGCAAGCCAGGCGCTGCACATATCCTTATGAGACCTTTTCATAAATAGTTTTTCAGCAGATTTCAACCTAATGATGTAATTATGGGTAAATATACTTTGGTAGAATAATTTTTACTTAAATTCATGCTCTTAAGAGCTAATTTGAGGTCAAATGTATCAATTTTTCTAAATGGAGGGTTTGTTTGAACCTCCCTAGTATTTAGGGTTTTGGTTGATATTTTCATGTAACTGATGCTACATTGATGGATTTGACCCTGAGAGTGGGGAAAAGGTTTCTTGGTCTATAGTAATGTATTTTTTAATCAAACACAAGGTTGGACATCAGTGAGTAGAACTCTTGGAGCTTGTACATCATCACTTTTGCAGATAATCAAAGGACAATTGTAGCTATTATTCAGGAATTCTTGTGTTGTGAGTTTGTGATAATGTTTTTTTCTCTATTATAGTTTTATATAATTGATACTTTCATCATCTTTTCATATCTATGCTTTTAGTGATTTCCTAAGAGGTTTTAAACATAATTCTTAGTTTTAAGCTTTGTTTTGTTACGAACTTCATGTTTATGTTACCTATATTCTGATAAATGAATTCATTCTTGAAATGCTCATTTTGGTATTTTCTTTTCCACCCTACACTATATCAAAAAAACCCTAAAGTATCACAAAAGCATACCTACCTTGCTCCTTTATATCTCTTGCAGCTGAAAACTTTGATCTTTTGACCTAGTTCCCTTATTTTCCCTCCTAATTTAGTAAAACCCTAAAATTTTCAAAACCCTAGAGTTGAACATATCTAGCCTAATAAATTTTTCCCACTACAGTCATCATTAGCTGTGAGCTCATAGAGAGAGCCCTCTCTGGTTTGGTAGGGCTAGTTGCTTAACCCTAAGTGGTATGAGGTTACCTCCTTCGATCTCCTTTCTTAGCCTTGGGATATTGTAGAGGATAACAGGACAAGCTAGCCCATTAGGACTAGGAGACTACAAAAGTGCACTATTAAGACTTAGTCAAACTCCTTCTTTATTCTTAAGTTCACCTTGTGCCCTCCAAGAGTGCATAATGCACTCCCAAGCATCATTTCCCTACCCTAGTCTGAATTGTGCCCTGAAATCAAGTCTTCCTCTTAAGCGCACTCCTTCAACTCAAAGAATTGTGCCCTACTTGAGCATATGAATGCAACTTAAACCAATGAATGAATTCCCCTTTGAGCTTTTATAGTGCACCCTATGCCCTCCTTAGCTCCCTTGAGCACAAATGACACTTGAAAATGCAAAATCTTAGCCATTTAGCCTTCATACTTGCACCCTGCACCCTCTTGTCTTCTCTTGAGTGAATAGCGCCCTTGGGAAGGTCGAATATTCATCCCTTCAACCTTCAATAGTGTGCCCTATGCCCTTCTTGGTTCTCTTGATTGCATAACACACTTCGTAAGCCTCATTATCCTTCCTTCATCCTCTAGACCTATGCCCTGTGCCCTCCCTTGAGCTTCCTCTCTCTAGTTGAGCCACTAGTGCACCCCAAAGCCTTGAAGCACTCAACTTACCTCCTTGGTAGTGTGCCCTACACTCATAAATATCCCTCATTATTTCCAAGTGCATCGTGAAGTGAAGAACAAAAAATATTCATGAAACATGATAAAATAGGATATTTTTCAAATTGATGTTTACTTGACATGAGTGACTTCAGTTGCAGGTATTCTAGAATAGCATGGAAAATATGCACGAAGAGATCAGGAAAAGAGGGTAGTGAAAAGAAGCATTCAAGAATGAAGAACACATGATGACAAAAATGAAGAACATTGAAATCTTGATGATCAAAATAGCCCAAAAGAATCCATATGATCAAAGACCATTTGGAGGGTGAAGAACTCAACAACAAGGAAGTTGCATGCGAGATTGAAGACATAAGTAGTAGCCTTATCACCTTTAAAGAAATTCCATGACATCAGTCACTATGAGGCCAATTCATCAATGTTAGTGACTTGTCATGTTCTCACCACATGGTGATGTGTACATCATGATGTAATCATGTAATTAGTATAAAGACAAAGTAGAAATCCAAGAGTCATGTATGGACAAAAGAGACATGTGAAGAAGTCCAAAGGACATGTAATTAAAGAGTCATGTAATTCCAAGAGTCATATGTAATTCCAAAAGTCATTTGGAAATTCAAGAGTTATAGAAGTCCAAAAGTCATTAGAAGTTGAAAATTCATAAGAGAAACTCAAGAGTCATGAGGATATAAACTGGCATGCCTCAAGTTATAAAAGGAGCCTCATTAATAAAGAAAAATACTTTTCACCTTGGATTCTCCCATAAGGCATTAGAGAGATAGAGATAGTACTATTGGGGAGCAAGTAGTGGTTCTAGCTCTCTATTATTAGAGCTAGCGATGTTCATTGTACTCATGTATCTTGGAAATGTTTCTTAATACTTGAAGCTATTTAGCTAACACATTTTCATGCATGGATCATGGATGTTTTAAGACTAATTTTCTAATGTTTTCAGTTTATGTTGGCCCTCATATGTACTAAAGTAATTGAACTATTTTGGTGACTTTGGTGCTAAACTTATTGGAATTTTGTTGTGATGATTTTAATGATTGTAGCATCTATGTGAACTATTTTTCTTGATGTATAACGTTTATTCCTTATTTATGTGTGTGCATATCTAATATATTAGTACTATTACTTCTCTTTTAGAGACTCACTTTTCTCCCTTGCAATGAAATAACCTTGATACATCTACAATCGAACAGTTCACAAGGCACACTCTCTTTCTCATTCAAAAGCACATGCACGCTACTCTCTCATGCTAATTGCTTAAGCCAAGGAAAATCTCTAATTTAATGGAATCCAGGCCATATTTCTATATGGGAATCCTACACCAAACTATGTGACGTCTAACTAGGACCTCATATCAGGGAGATCTGTTATATGTTGGCGGGTTCAAACCCTATCAACATTCTGGTGCTAGAAGGATGGAAACTAACTTTTTATGGCTGATAACTCATCACATCCCAATCATTCATCTTCTGGAAAAGGAAGTAATATCCCAAGTACCATCCCAACTCCTATTTTTGAGGTAGGAGGGTCTTCTCAACCTATTTTAAAGTTATGCTATGAAGTTACCTACGAGAAATCTAGGAAATTCACCCTATTACCCATTGGTTTGTGAAATTTATTGATTTTCTTCTCATTTCTCATAATCTTCCTCATAATCCCAAGAAGAAAGAAACATCTCATACTAGTGTATTGATCACATCAGTGGAAGATTTTGTCTTCACCACTCTTGAGGAATTAGTAGAGTCTTTAGAAGGCATAGTCCAACAATAGTCATTTCCACCTATCCATGAAGAGTACAAGGAATATCTTGCTCTTTTAGATGAAGAACAACTTGTAATTGATTTTTAGTTTAACAATGACTTGAATGTTGAAGGAGAAAGTTGATCAGATTCAGAAAAGGAGGAACAAGGAGACAAAGACATGGTTTATCAAGATCTCTATTGGATGCCCCAAGAGCCACTCACTCTTCTATATAACCTTCATAAAAATCCTATACATCCAAAGAATTTGTTATCAAAGTTTGATCTTGATAAGAAGACTAAGGTAGAGGATCATATCAATGATTTCTACATGTATCTATGAATGCTAGAGGTAGGATATGATGATGTTTCCTATAGGATTTTTCCTTTTACTTTACAGGGTAGAGAAACAACATGGTATCATAATATGCATATTAATTCAATCGATGGTTGGAGGGATTTTAAGAAAAAAACGGATAAATTCGTCGATGATAAGACTCCCACCATGTTATTGTAAGAAATTAGAAATATCAAGATGGGGTGAAAGGAGAAAGCCAAAGATTTCAATCAAAAGTTCAATAATATATAGAACAAGTTCCCCCCAAACACTCGGCCTCACGATTCTATCACTAGAGATTATTTTACATATGCCTTTCCAACAAACATGTTTTCTTTCATTAAAAAAGCTGCAAAGGAGACATTGGCCTTAAACTTTACAAAAGATATTTCCATGGAGAAAGACTTGCGTGGCATTGGAACTATCACTGAGGACAAAGAATTTAAAGACTCCAAGGAGACTGTAAATAAGCCTTGACATTCTTTAATAAAGGATAAATAAAATGATGCTGTTGATATTGAAAGCTTGACTAAATATTTAAAGGAACTCACTAAAGAAGTTTCAGAATTAAAGAGAAAGTCAAGCGAGAATTCTATTAGTAGCAAGCCCACTATGTCTTTCTTATTCAGAAGGAATAAAAATAATAATCCAGCTAATCTACCCATAGCTCAAATGTTGTGTTTAATGTTGAAAGTATAGGCATGGATAACTATTACTCCTTCCATCAGGGATGACATTAAGAGAAAACTTTCCCATGGTGGAACCACAACATGAATGCTCTAACAACCCATATTGTTGATACTATACTAGCAGATGAGTAGTCCAAACATACATAAGAAACAAATGAGCCTACAACAACTGAGGAAAATATAGGTATTGGACATTTATTTAATAACTTTGATCTCATTCTCAATACTGAAAATAAAAGTGTTGAAGAACCACCTCAAAGTGACCCCCGCGCCCCCCCCACAAGAAACAATATGGTTGTTATAGTTTGAGGAGCAAAGGGCCTATTTCTGAATAGGAAATGACAAGAAAAAAACTGAAGGAACAATTGTTAAGAAGGATCTCACCACTGGAAAATCTTACTTATAATACATAAAGAAATTCTGGAAGTGCTTCCACTTCTAAGAAGACTTCCACTAGTAGCAAAAACAAAGCTATCACTCCAGAATTTTGAAACAAATCTACAACTTTGGACACTACAACACTTCCTACTAAAAATTAAGCTATTGATTATAATATAGTCAAATATTTAAAAATAGCTCATGCCAACATTTCCATCTTTGAGCTCACAAAGATAGTAGGCCAGCGAGTGTTGCTTTTCCAACCCTTCTCACAACCTTCATCAGGTGAAAAAGATTCTACTTCTCAAAAGGTTTTCGATAATTCTCGTGGAACTCTCAAATCTATGGTTAATGCTATAACTTTAGATGTTAACAATATCTGCCCCCTATTTTTTTTAACTTTTGAAATATTTAATTAAAATGTCCGTAATTGTTTGGTTGATTCAGGTACGTCTG
Source organism: Pinus taeda (assembly GCA_000404065.3). NCBI lineage: Eukaryota > Viridiplantae > Streptophyta > Pinopsida > Pinales > Pinaceae > Pinus > Pinus taeda. Next base: position 71,050 of record APFE031478599.1, on the reverse strand, counting down.
TGAATGTAATGCCATTATATGTTGCTAAGAAAATTAGCACTAAATGGGATAAAACTGATGAAAAAATCATACAACTAGATAGATCACTTTTCAAGGCCATTAGGGAATTCAAGAATGTTATTATTTGCTTGTCATCTGACCACCAGGTACACCAATACATAAACATTATAATTATGTACATCCTTGAAGTCTATGGCATACTCTTGAGTAGAGATTGGTCTAGTAAATTACAAGGGTATTTTGCTACAGATTGGTCACCTTATGGCTTCCATATAATGGAAGAAACAACCAAATTCGAGTGGAAAGTGAGTCCTACATGAAATATACTGTGAGACCACTTGAGGGTCATAATGAGCCTATTGGCTTTGCAGACATAATATTTGGAAATTGTTTCTTGGAAATCGATCATGGGTGCTATCAAGCGCAACTGTCACCCATTCCATTAGATACACAATTGGAGCTCCTTCCTTGTACTCCAACTGGTGCTAATGAATCTTGTAACATATATGCACATATTAATAATAATATAGGAAGAAATTTAGTAGCTCATAATATTTGGACTTTGTACTTTGTTGGTTCAAAAAAACAGGATGGCTTTGGAGCTAGTTTCATTCTCGTAGACCCACATAACAAGAAGTACATATTGTCATGTTGTTTGGAGTTTGAATACACAAATAATACTAACAAATATCAAGCACTCATTCTTGGGTTAAAGAAATACATTGACCTGAAGGTATAACTCCTTAAGGTAATTGGTGACTCAGAAGTGGTTACTCGCCAGGTACAGAACACTACCCACTATGTTTCACCAAGTTTAAAAAACTACCAACATGAGGTTTGGTGGCTTATTAATTATTTTAAGTATTTTAATATTATTTATGTTCCTAGAATTAGAAATGCCGCAACTGATATATTACCTAATGCATCTGCTAGACTCTCTCCTTTGAAAAATGATTTTTCTATAGAGATTATATATAAAATATTTATGCTTGATAATGTAACTAATTTTCATATTTTCAATGATAACCAACATATACCACATTTTATGGCAAATGTGAACGTGTTTAATGATGTAACCATTGAATAATATGAGCACGACAAGGCTTTGCAAGAAGAAACTAATGAAATGAAAGGTAATACTATGCCTAAAGGTGTAGTGTCTCTGGAAAAATTATATGATCTAAAAAACCAATTCAGAGGACCAATTAATACTGAGACTCAGAGATCAAATATTTCATTCGAAGAATTCAACTTGGGAACTCAATACGATCCAAAATATGCAAACCTCGGTACATGTTGTCTCCACAAGAATGAAAAACATTGATCTTCTTGTTCAAATAGTACCGAGATGTCTTTGCATAAATCTACAATAATTTGAAAACATATGATACTCATATTATCTAGCATGTAATTCCAATTAAAGAAGGGGTGAAACATTTTCAACAAAAGCTAAAGAAAGTTCATCCAACACTAGAACCCCTAATCCAAAATGTGTTGAGTGTTGGATGCTCAGGTCATTTTTAAGGCCAAACACTCTACTTGGGTTTCGAATTTGTTCCTTGTCAAGAAGAAGTCAAGTGAGATAAGGTTATATGTCAAATTTTGCAACCTTAATCGAGCGCCAGACAAAGATAAGTATCCAATGGAATTTATGGAATAGATCCTCCAAACAATATTTGGGTCCAAGATGTTTTCGCTACTAGATGGTTTTTTTGGCTATAACTAAGTGCTAGTGGCAGAACCCGGCCGCCTAAAGACCACTTTAAGGACCAAGTGGGGAACATTCACCTTTAAGCACATGCCATTCAGACTTATTAATGTTGACACTAAATTTCAAAGAGAAATGGGCATTTCTTTCCATGGCCTAATTGGAAAACGTGTAGTAGTCTATATGGATTATGTAATTGCTTTCTATAAAAGAAGATCAGAACATGTGCATCATCTAAAAAAAATATTTGAGCGATGTTGTAAATACGAGATTTCTCTTAATCCAAAGAAACTCATATTCAGTATGTTAGAAGGCACTCTCTTAGGACCATCATTGCAAAGAGATGAATACAAGTTGATCCAAAAAGGGTCAAAACTATAACTCAGATCTCATTCCCTGTAAACAAGAAGGTTATGCAATCTTTCTTAGGGAAGATTAATTTCCTCTGCAAGTTCATCTTTGACTATGCTATGATAGTTAAACCATTGCAAGAGTTGATCAAGAAAGATGCAATCTATAAGTTGGACAAAAGGGAAAAGGATGATTTTTCCCATATTAAACAAGTTATTGCTAATGCACCTACATTGTTTAGTCCTGAATATGGCGAGGATTTCCTGCTTTATACTTTTTCATTGGATTCATTTATTGCGACCATATTGACGTAAAAGGATGTTGAAGGAAACAACAACCAATTTCTTTCATGAGTGATTGATTACAGGGGTCGGAGCTGAACTATCCTGCCATTGATAAAAAATCTTATATTGTGTATAAGGAAGTCAAGCATTTTAGGCCCTACCTCCTTAAAGCTCACATGGTCATATATATGCCTCATCCAACCATAATTCTCTTTCGAAACATGAACTGGGTGAGAAGAGGGAAAATTGGATGATCTGTTTGCAAGAATATGATCTGGAGTTTAAGCCAATTCATACCATCAAGGGTCATGGCATTTGTAAACTAGCAGCATAAGCCAAGAGATTCTATGGAGCAAGATATTTTAAGATGGAAGCATGAAATAGATATGTATAACATTGAACAAGTTCCCCAATAAAGTTCGATATTGCCATGGTATTCATATATACAACAATTCTTAGAGAATGACACCTTTCCCATGTATTTATCGAATAAAAAAAAGAGGGAAAGACACCTTAAAGCTCTATCCTATCAACTTGTTCTTGGAGTGCTTTTCAGAAATCACCATAATGGTGTCTTGCTAAGATGCCTAGAGCTCTAAGACACAAATAAGGTATTAAGAGATTTGCATGATGGACCAACAGGTGTACATTATGTGGGCGATACAAATGCACATAAAGTAATGAGGGTTGGTTATTATTGGCCCACTCGAAATTTCCCATCTTGTCAGAGATGTATTGGTCGAGACCAAAAGCTAACCACCCCACTTCTACCAGTAGTAGTTGAGGAACTATTCCAATAGTGGGGACTAGTTGTTATTGGAGAAATATTTTTGCACTCATCAAAGCAACACTGATACATTTTGACAAAAATAGTTCAGTCGGTGGACAAAATCAATTCCTTTAAGACAAGTCAATGACCAAGAAGTCATCCAATTCTTAAAGCTAAACATTATAACCAAGTTTGGCATTCCAATGTCTCTTGTCTTTGATAATTCGACTTATTTTTCTTCGATAAGCTTTATGAGTTCGCATCTGAAAGTGGTCTCATATTAAAGCATGAATCTAACTATTATCCACACGAAAATGGTTTAGTAGAATCAACAAATAAAAATATCATTCACATAATCAAGAAAACTATTTTCTCTGAGCAAAGGAAATGACAAACTGATTTGGTAAACGCATTATGGGCTAACTGTGTAACTCCTAAGCCTTTCCTCAAAACATCCCCATACTTTCTAGTATACGGTAAGGAAGTTATCTGGCCTCCTATTAAATAAATAAATAAAGGGTTAAAGAAGAGAAAGGATTCCTACGTAGGGAGGTGAAGCAAGTGAATTTGTTGGGGTATTGTTTAGGCTTGCTAGTAGCAAAGTATTGTTCGACTAACAAAGCTTCTAGAATTTACTTTCTATCTTTTAATTGCGTTAAGTCATGTGTGTAGGCCACAATGTAAGACATAAAACACTTTTGTGCAACTTCTAATGGTCTCTTTTGCATATGTGCAATAACTGACTAGGGAAATGCGCATGAAGTCAAAAATAGGTTTTTGGTCCTTGAGATCCAAGAATATCATTCTATTTGGGATTTTTTAGGTTCTAGCCTTGCAGGGAGATGCCTTGGAACACTTTGATGGATAGCGAAAGATCCAAATTGATAGTCATTTGCCTAATGTGACAAAATGATGTCTAACATATTCCCCATAAGGTGCAAAGTCAGAAGAGATGTTTGACGACTGCAACACTTTATCATGTCAAGGCTTGGGTAAGAGATTGTGGTCATAGACCTTAAACAATCAATCAAATGTTACAATGCAATATAAAATCATCATTTAGGTAGGCATTCCCATACTCAAAGCATACATGTCTCAGAGAACTGGTACAAAAATACACCTAATGATCCATGTCAACAAAAGACATAGAATGGACACAACCATAAATGGATCTATGTTTACAATCATGAATATTTAATAACTCCACCCAACTTGGATGGATGAAACTAGATCCAGGGTCTTGATCTCCATCCCTTGATCCATAGTATGAATCTAACCATGTGAATGAAATTATCATAGCCGAACATGATAGAAACCACTTGATTATCGTTCAATGATGTGAACCATTAACAAGCATGAGAGAAACCACCAATAATGATAATGGTTCTCAAGATAATTTCAACACAATCTATGAAGTGTGAAAAGATGTCCTAAAGTCGAACACTCATAGAATCATTCGATCGAAGGTCAATGATGAGAACCTGACATCGAAGGCGAGAAACCCTCGATTAAGGCATGCAGGCTCCAAGGTATTAAAGAAGGTTTTTAGATCAACTTCTCAGATAGTGAGTTGAATTCGATAGGAAGTGACCCATCGCAAGAGGGCCTACAACACGAAACTCATGTCAAGTTTTGAAGACCAACAATTTGGATTAATCCAAGACTGACTTAGGGATGGCCGATGTGATTGAAGGCTATAAATTGAAAGATAATTTGAATAAGTTTGGACTTCTCTTGAACATATCAGTGACATGAAATTCTTACTTGACAACATTTGACTCGAAAGTAATAGGACCATAAACCAATTTGAAGACTTTAAATGAGGTATAGTCAACTGAGAGGCAAATGGATTTCCCAACTTGGACACAAAGGTGACAGAGTGTCATGTTCAAGAGTGACATATTTCCTTTTACAATATACAAACATTCTTTCCCAATTCCCCCCCACCATTACTAGCAAGTACCTATTTATTTTTGGCAAGCTTGAGGAGGATAACATATGCTTGTCCTTTAAGCTCATCCTTTGGATGATTCCTTCGAAGTATTTTTAACGAACCCTAGGAAGGTGTGGTTCAGTATCATTGTGATTAAAGAGTCCTACGCTATTTAAGTTTTATGAGTCTAGTGAAGGGGTAACTCGATGTCGTTTTCACGTTTAAAGAGTTTGAAAAGAACAACAAGAAAACTTGTTCAATTCTTGCAACATAAAATTTTAACGAGCTCAGAGAAAGTAAAGCTCAATGTTTTTCATTTTTAGGGAGTCAGTAGAGAAAACATAAGTAAACTCTATTGTGTCCTTTTTCGTAAATTTAGTCTCTCAAGCCTGGAAAAGGGTAAAATAATGCAGGAGAGAACTCTATTGACCATGATTAGTCAATGTATACCTTTTTCATAAATTGTCTAATTAAGTCTGAAAAAGGGGTAAACTTCTACTGAATAGATAACCGTTCATTTACTTTTATGAGTGCAAATAGTCAAGTACTCAATGATATTTTCATGTTTAGGGAGTCTAGAAAGGGCTTAAACATGACTCCAGTATTTCGATTTTTCATAAGTTTTAACGAGTCTAAAAAAGTGATAAAAGTGTACTCATATAACCAACTTTTAATAAATTAATTAGCGAGTAGGAAAAGATCGAAATAACTCGACATTTTCACATACGTTTTACGAGCATGAAAAGATAGCGAAAGAATCTTAGGATTTTCATGAGTTTAATGAGTCTTGAAAGCAATAACTGAAATGGACTCAAGATAGGTTTCATTTTTATACAAGCTTGAAACAAAGAAAAACTATGCTTGAGCGTAGTTTCATTTTTACAAAAGCTTGAAACAAAAGAAAAGTATGATTCAGATAGGTTTCAGTTTTAACAAGCTTAAAACAGAGAAAAACTATGCTTGAGAGTGGTTTCATTTTTACACAAGTTTGAAATAAAGAAAAACTATGCTTGAGATAATTTTTCATGCCCCTAGCATAATAATATAGGCACATGCCCTCCAAGCTTCGTTTCATTCACCTAAGTAGAATATTGGTTACAAATAGGCAGATGAAATGAAGTTTCATTTACGAGATTAGATGAAAGAATCGACTCAATATTTACGAGATCTAGTCATATACTCGACCCAATTGGGGAGGAATTGATTCATTTTTTAACGATATTGACATAGGAAAACAACTGTGCTCATGGGGCGTTGTTTCTTTTTTTAACAAGCTTGACACAAGAAAAAGAACTATGATCCATAGGGACATGTTTCATTTTTTAATGAGGTTGAAATAGTAAAATAATTATCCTCATAAGGACCTGTTTCATTTTTTAACAAGTTTGACACAGTAAAATAACCATCCCCATAGTTAATTGTTTCATTTTTTAATGAGGTTGACACAATAAAAGAACTATCCTCATAGCCACTTGTTTCATTTTTTAATGAGGTTGACACAGTAATAGAAGCATCCTCTCAGGAACTTGTTTCATTTTTTAACGAGGTTGACACATTAAAAAAACCATCCTTAGGGGTTGTTCGTGTTTATGTGAGCTTGAAACAAAAATAACTATGCTTGTAAGAACTTGTTTCATTTTTTAACGAGGTTGACATGGTAAAATAACCATCCTCTTAAGTATTTGTTTCATTTTTTAATGAGGTTGACACAACAAAAGAACCATCCTTATGGGAATTCATTTCATTTTTTAATGAGGTTGACAGTGTAAAAGAACCATCCTCAGGGGAATTTGTTTCATTTTTTAACGAGGTTACACAGTAAAAGAACCATCCTCAAGGGAATATGTTTCATGTTTATGCGAGATTGAAACAAAAGTAACTATGCTCGTAAGAACCTATTTCATTTTTCAATGAGTATGACACAGTAAAAGAACCATCCTCTCAAAGTATTTGGATCATGGCTTCCATTTGGAAGAAACACATGCCAAGGGATACTTCCTAGCCACGACTTCCAAGAGATCTTCATCAAAAGGAAGAATAACTCTCTAGAAAGAAGATATGTGAAGGGAATCAAAAGGGGAAAGAAAATAGATTTCAAATTCCCTCATAGGGTTCCCTATGTCAATTACCAAATCTAGGTAATAATAAGTCGAGCAAATAGTGAGAGGTTCGCTTGCATCAGTAACTGAAAACATGGGACTAGTTGCCACATAATTAACCCATGGTGGGGTAGATACCACTTGCATATAAGGAGCATTAAGGGATTTTGGATGGCAAGCATTCGAATCAATACCAACAAACAAAATATGGTCAACCATCACAATGTTTCTATTGTGAGGGAAAGACATCACTCAAAAGAGTGTGGACACAATAGCTTTCATAGCATAGACATAGTCTCTCCCAAGGAGAAAATTGAAATCAAAGGGGCCTTGGACTACCATAAGATCAATACAGAAAATTTTACCTTCCAAATTAACATGTAACTTAGGAATAATCCATAAAGGTTCACTTAGGGTTCTGTTAAAAGCCAAAAGATTCTATGTAATAGGCACAAGCTTAGGAGAACCCAAAGCTTGCCAAGCAAATGAGGATAAAATACTGACAAAAGCACCTTCATATATATTTGTCTGCCACACATTCTTACCATACACTTTCAAAATTATTTGGAAAGGGGTGGAAGAAGGAAGATGAGGTCATGTCATTATAATCCAATAAAAGGAAATAGCCTCATTACTCAGAGGGTGTTCAATGTAAACAAGTGAAATTCCCCCATGTGTAAAAGAATCTGAGGTAACAAGAAGAACTTGAGCGATATTAATTTCACTCTCTAAACGAAGAGTGGGATTGACTGAAGATGGAATCAAGTCGACCACTTGATCAACCAATGTTTCATCAAACTGAGTGATATGTGTTTCACTCTCCAATTGAAGAGTGGGATTGACTGTACTTGGAATTAGACCAGTCACTTAGTCAACTGATAATAGGTAGGGAGCATGTTTACAGTAACCAATTGGAATTTGTTGTTGTGAAACAACAAGTTTTTCCAACAATTTTGAGGCTTCATTCATATGAGGGAAAAGGTGACTATGATGAATCCTTGTGCATAACCTACAAGGAAACCTAACTTTACTCTTTTTCCCAGAAACCTCACAATCACTTGTTGATGGATCAACAGTAAGTTGATAAGAATTTTCTAGCCATACTTACAAGACCTTAGGAATACCAGAACACTTGATAAGGAAGTGGTCACCCTTAGAAATATTGCAAGGGTATCTGGGCTTGCGATGCATGTTGGAATTTTCCTCAAAATTACTAATACTTACAACCATGGTTGGTTGGTTGACTTCTTTCTTAACTTGTTTCTTCTTCTTCCCCTTATTCTTCTTCTTAGTCACTTGGTTAGTAGCATCAAGGGTTTTACCAAGTGAAGAAGAAGAAAGGGATGAGGACATGTTGGGTGAAGAAGGTAAAGGATCAACCTAAGGTTGGTGATGTTGAGATGATCAACTCGGTTGAGTTGAAAAACTAGATTGAGGTGGAATAGTTTGGATATTTGGGATCAAAGAAGTTGAAAAAAACCACATCAGTAAAACTATCATGAATCTAGGAAGTGACAACATAGCCATATAAGGAGGACGAACATTTCAAAAACTAGGAAAAGGACTAGGATTCTCATTAACGGGGATTCTTTGATCAATAAATTTTGGAGTTGTTGCCATTACATTCAACTCAAATAATTTTATTACCAATATTAACAATTCATAATCACAATCCACGACTAAAGTCTTGTAAAAAGTAAAAACAAGAAAATAACATGCGCTAATAAATCTGAGTCAAACCATGCAAACCAAATTTTCACAGTGAAATCACTAGTTGGTGATGAAAACCAACGCCGTAGAGATCAATATGAAAAGTGAATAAAGATAGAGCGGGTGGAACTAGTTACACTAACGACCTAATTAATGTATAATATCTAGTGGAATTAATCTTCATTTATACCATATTGAATGAAGAATACCCTCCAAAAAGGTCCAAATGAGTTGATCCAGGTGGATCTCTAGACACCACGGGCATGAAAAAGGCTCAAAATTCAAAGTGGCAGAAATTCGATTAACTTTGCATCAGATCGAAGTGCTTGTTGCCCTAATTCCAACGGTGAGAACAACACTCCAATTCGAGTCCGTATGAAGAAGATAGAAGTAGTCAAAGTTGTGGGTTGACTTACCCATGTGGCAGGCTTAAGGAGGGCACAATTTGGCAAGAACCCAACACCGGAATCCGGCCAGTTTTCTGGGAAAATTTGTGGGTTCGTTAATTTTTCTTCTAACACCTCAGGTTCTGGAAAAACCCAAAACAACCGGTGGTTATTAATTTTAAAATATATATATAAATATTAAATAGGGCAAGTGGCCATGACCCCGCTGCCCCTGAAACCACCACACAACTAAATATTAAAAATATTGGGGCAGGTGGCCATGATCTTGTTGCCCCTGGTACCCATCGGAACCGCCTAACAAAAAAAAGAAAAAGTGGGGTGGGCAGCCATGACCCCGCCACCCCGGAGCCCACACGCAATGGCCATAATATATGGTGGGGTACGGGTTGTCAACCCTGTTGCCCCTCCACCTCACCTCTCTATGTAACCACCGGAAGAAGATGGGGGCATGGGCCACCAAAATAGTGGACCCGCTACCCATAATTAAAAACAATAAAACTATGTTGTGTTAATTCGGGAGGGGCGGGATTTGATCCCGCGACCCCTCCTCAACCATTTTTATTTTTAACCATTGCGCCCAAACTGTTTCATTGGTTTATCCACCGACGAACTTATACTTAAACCTTTTTGTACAGTGCACTGAGGGGGGGAAGGGAGTGCACGTAGTTCAAGGCAGATAAATTGCAGGTGGTAAAACCGTGAGCAGGCCTATGATAGGGGGCAAACCTTGCCTAAGGACATTTTCCAGGGGATCAGTTTTGGTCCAGTGTCAAAATTGGGCAAGTTTTATATCGATTTTGCACCTCTTTGTGACAGGAACTCAATGGTGATGCTAATTTCTGCAACAAAGCTCTCCATTTTTCATCCATTTTCCATAATGGAGGTATAAGACTCCTTTTTACAAATGTTGATTGTACTCTTCTTTCTCATGCCACTTAATGAATGAAGGCCTCCGCATTGATTGAGTGTTATGCTTCTTAACCTGCAAGTAATACCGAACAGAGAATATGCGAGAAAAAATACCCAGAACACAGAATATGCGAAGAAAATATACCCAGAACACAGAATAGCAATGATTTTATTACTCAGAGAGAAATGTTCACAGGCCTCTTCGAGGGGGCAATCCTCCAATAGAGCAGAGCTCGATTACAAAACAAGACACGATACTCCTCGCAGGGAGTCTCTATCCTTTATATATGACTCATACATGCAATACCACGGGTCAATACCGTGGGTTTTATTAATACCATCTATCAAATACTACCGCCCATTTACCCTTTATTTACTACTACCGCCCATTTGCAACTAACTGTGGTCCCTTCATTAATTGCGGGTTAACCACTTACAAATATTAATATGGGCTTTATTGACTCTTGACTATGACGTGATCCCATGACATGAATAAGGGGGTTAGGGTGGGACCCTAACACAGGATACGTGACAAGGGTGTGCTACCACATCCCCTGACTCAGAACCTGTAAATTATGATGTCTGAGCTACGCGAGGAAGAGCCAAATGTGAACATTGTGCTCTGAAGTGGAATCAAAATAGGAGATGATAAAGGAAAACAAGCCAAAGATAGTACTTGGGTTCACAAAGCTCTGACGAAAGAAGTAGAGTTTGATTTAGAGCGCGCTAAAGAAACCTTCATGGAAGCTAAGAAGAGCTTCACTAATCCCTCCACTTCAAGAGGCAAAGATAGACCAGAGCTGAAAATGGACCCATCTATGCTTACGATGTTCCTAGAAACATGCATGAAGCTACTGCATGACATTAAGGATGCAAAAGGATTGTAGGAACTCATTAACAGATGCGTTGGGACTGTGCTAGGAGAGCCATGCGTAGTTAGGAAGATTAGGAAACATGCAATGAGGATGGGGAGAGAAATGAGGGTAATCGCACACATTGGATAATATGATATGGACCAAGTAATTCTAGATTTAGGGTCAGACGCAAACATTCTGCCGAAGTAGACATAGGAGTGCATGGGTAGGCCTACGCTGCAATGGTCTCCTATTCAATAGCGGATGGTGATCCAGAGAGGATAATACCCATGGGATGATTGCAGGGAATCAACATGGATATTGAGGGAGTAAGCGTGCTAGTGGACTTTGAAGTGATAGAGATTGTTGATGATATAAATCCTTACCCCACGCTCTTAGGAATTGATTGGGCCACTGCCATGAATGGGGTGATTAATCTAAAGAAACACAAGATGATTTTTGAGAAGAAGTCTTTGTGCATAGTTATACCTTTGGATCCTGTAGAAGGATCGTGCTATACAAAGCCGGTGTCTGACTATGAAAGCGATGATGATTTGGGCTATATCTACAAGATAACCGCGCGAGAGAAAGACTGGGTAAATCCCACCACAAATGGATGAATTTAATGGCAGCATGAAAGCCCCTACACTTCATATTCAGATGAGGAGATAGAATGATGGTAGAATAGGCTACACGAGGTAACCACACTTAATTGTAACATGATGAGAAGGTCACTATGCTATGTATCAACAGAAGTGAGGGATCTACCTACTTATTATGGATTAAGTGAGGTAGATACTTTCCTAGATAAGTTTGAAATGGAGGTGTCAGAAAAGCAACGTTTTTAGGCCTTGAATTGGGTACTACGCACTATGCCCGCAAGGTGGTGGGGTATGCACAAAGGGAGCGTTAAGGACTGGTGCAAATGCAAGAGAATGACATGTACATGGTTTTGGAAGCCTAAGATGTGACTAGTAGACAAGTATGACATAGAGGATGATCCATGCGCACACCTGGCCAAGTGGACAAAGGTCTATGGAGAAAAGCCACAACCTGAGTGGGTGCACCTGTTTTGTCATACCCTAGATGTTATACCCATGAATTGGTATATAGAGACAAAGAACCATCATGGGACAAGTGAATGGGATATCTTGCGTGAAGGGTTCATGCTGACCTTCAGTTTTGAGGATAGATGGTGGGACAACGTTGATGAAGTGCTACAAGAGGTAAAGGCAGCTATCTTTAGGATACCATAGGAGTCGGTAGAATTGATTCAGCTTGAATGGGCTACTTAGCTGAGCTGCAAACTGGAATGTTATAATGTAAGCACTAAAGGAGAAGACGAAGATCTGAGGAAAATTAACATTCTAGAAATAGAAGGCCATCGTGAGGTTCAAGGACCAAAGTTTGAGAACCCTGATATCACCGCGCCGGTAAAAATGAAGCGGGTGAACATTGGTATAGAGGCCAAACCTAAGTTTGCAATGCTCAGTGACTACTAGGACAACGTGACAGTGGATAAGGTCATTGAGTTACTCAACGAGTACCAAGACTTATTCGTGACCAAGTTTACAGATTTAAAGTGAATCATCAGTGTTGGGTGTGGAGCATGATTATTTAGAGGTCTTTGTTTAAGCTAAATGTATACCCTAGGAAGTTTGTACACCCCTCCACGCGGGGGGGTGTGGTGGGGATTTTCCCCCCCACAGGGGTTCAGGGGGGCCGATCCCCCCTGACTAGGGGGTCTGGGGGCTAGCATCCCCCCGGCGGGGGTTTCGGGGGCAGCACCCCCGAAGCTAAAAATAGATGTAAAGTTGCCTTGTAAAAGTATAGTAATTTCTAGTCAATCTGGGACGTTCATTAGGCAGATGATCTGACGGTAGAACTTATGTTTAGTTTAGAGTTTTTTTCCCTAGAAGGCAAACCCCTCTCTTTTTATGAGGGCATTGTATTGAGGCTGTGTAATAGATGTGTATTCTCTGTGCAAGAAATAGAGAGGCAAGACTGAGAGAAAACATAGGATATCACAGTGGTTCTATTGTAGGTTGTGTCTCTTCATTTTGTTGGATAATAAAAAGGAAGGATTGGCTGTTCGGGGTGGACGTAACCCAAACTCGCTGAACCACGTATATCTGTGTCTCTCTAGTTTTATGTGTTTTCTGTGTTTATATTTCTGCTATATTCTATGTGTTCCATTGCTCTATAACATATAATTTTCTAACAACTGGTATCAGAGTCGAAGGTCTATTTGGCTGACAAACTCGCAAGAGAGAAGGGTTCCTGGTTTGAGTGGGAGAAATGGTGGAAGATGGTAAGTTTAGGGTCAAGAAATTTAACGGCCAAAACTTCTCGCTATGGAAGATGGAGATGGAAGATTTTCTGTATCAAAAAGATTTATACCTAGCATTGGGCGGAAAAACAAAGATGTCGATGGGTATGACAGATGAAGAATGGAACCTTCTCGATAGAAAGGCACTCGGAATAGTACGGTTGTGCCTCGCAACATCGGTCGCCTTAAAAATTTCAAAGGAAACAATGACAGAGGGTTTGATTAAGGCATTGGTGAAACTATATGAAAATCTTTGGCCTCAAACAAGGTATTTCTTATGAAACGGTTATTTGATATGAAGATGTTGGAAGGTGGATCTGTTGCAAACCATTTAAATGATTTTAATACTGTTACAAGTCAATTAAGTTCTGTAGGGGTAAACTTTGATGATGAGGTTAGAGCTCTGTTATTCTTGTGCTCATTGCCAGAAAGTTGCAATGGTTTAGTAATGGCCATTAGTAACTCTCTTCCTAGATCTAGTACTTTAAAGTTTGATGATGTTGTTGGTGCTATCC
>APFE031478599.1:30630-54382 GCA_000404065.3 Pinus taeda | reverse complement strand
AGAAAGGAATTGATTTTGATGAAATATTTTCTCCTATTGTTAAAATGACTTCAATCAGAACTATTTTAAGTCTAGTAGCAGTTGAAGATTTGCATATTGAGTAGTTATATGTAAAGACAACCTTTCTCCATGGGGATTTGGAGGAAGAGAGATATATATGCAGCAACCACAAGGATCTGAGGTGAAAGGAAAGGACAAAATAGTGTGCAGGTTGAAGAAGAGCTTGTATGGCTTAAAATAGGCTCCAAGGTAGTGGTATCTAAAATTTGACAAGTTTATGTCTGAACAAGGTTATACTAGATGTGACTTTGATCATTGTGCTTATTTGAAAAAGCAAAATGATGGCAGCTATATTATATTGTTATTGTATGTAGATGACATGGTTGTTGAAGGGTCTAACATGCAGGAAATAAATGTGCTCAAAAGAAAATTGGCAAATTCATTTGCAATGAAGGATTTGGGAGCTGCAAAACAAATACTTGGTATGAGAATAGCTAGAGACAGGAAAAATCACAAATTAACATTGTCTCAGAATGAGTACATACAAAAGGTGTTGAAAAGATTTAATATGCACAATGCAAAACCAGTTAGTACACCTTTTGTTGCCATTTCAAACTTAGTAAGGAAATGTGCCCAAAGACCCAAGAAGACATGGATTATATGTCTAAAGTTCCATATGCATCAGCAATTGAAAGCTTAATGTATGCAATGGTATGCACAAGGCCTGATATTGCACATGCAGTGGGAGTTGTAAGCAGGTACATAAACAATCCAGGAAAGGAACATTGGATGGCAGTGAAATGGATTCTCAAATATTTGAAAAGTACCACAAATCAAGAATTATGCTTTGGTGGTTCAAATATTTCTCTACAGGGATATGTTGATGCAGATATGGTAGGTGATAGAGATAATATGAGGAGCACTACAGGATATGTATTTACTGTAGGTGGAACAAATGTCAGTTGGGTTTCAAAAATCCAAAGTGTTGTTTCACTTTCAACAACAGAAGCAGAGTATGTTGCTGCTACAGAGGCTAGTAAAGAAATGATTTTGTTACAAAGGTTTATGGGTGAATTGGGTAAGAAGCATGATATGGACACATTATACAGTGATAGCCAAAGTTCCATTCATCTTACAAAGAACTCAACAGTTCATTCCAGGACTAAACACATACAGCTCAAGTACCATTTCATATGATCAGTGTCAGAAGATGGAGAGTTGAAGCTGGAAAAGATACACAATAGCTAGAATCCTGCAAATATGCTAACAAATGTTGTAACCAGGGAGAAACTAAGAATATGCTCAGTTTCAATTGGTTTTCAAGGATGACAATGAAGATGAGAAACAACTAGGTCCAAAGAGGAGTCATTGTCCAACAAATGAAGCAGCGGTGGAGTTGCTACAATCATTCTCCAAGTAGGATATTGTTGGGTGTGGAGCATGATTATTTAGAGGTCTTTGTTTTAGCTGGATGTATACACCAGGAAGTTTCTACACCCCTCCATGCGGGGGGGTGTGGGGGGAACTTGTGTCCCCCATAGGGGTTCTGGGGGGGCTAATCCCCCTGGTTGGGGGGTCCACCCCTCCACGCAGGGGGGTGTGGGGGGAACTTGTCCCCACCGTAGGGGTTCAAGGGAGGTTGATCCCCCCTGGCTAGGGGGTCTGGGGGCCAGAGGTCCCCCAGCAGGGGTTTCGGGGGTAGCACCCCCGAAGCTAAAAACAGATGTAAAGTTGCCTTGTAAAAGTATAGTAATTTCTAGTCAATCTAGGTCGTTCATTAAGAGGATGATCTAATGGTAGAAATTATGTTTAGTTTAGGGTTTTTTGCCCTAGAAGGAAACCCCCTCTCTTTTTATGAGGGAATTGTATTGAGGCTGTGTAATAGATGTGTATTCTCCGTGCGAGAAACAGAGAGGTGAGACTGTGAGAGAAAACAAAGGATATTATAGCGGATCTATTGTAGGTTGTGTCTCTTCATTTTGTTGGATAATAAAAAGGAAGGATTGGTTGTTCAGGGTGGACGTAGCCAAAATTGGGTGAACCACGTATATCTGTGTCTCTCTAGTTTTATGTGTTTTCTATGTTTATATTTCTGCTATATTCTATGTCTTCCATTGCTCCGTAATATATAATTTTCTAACAATTAGAGATTTAGGAATGATGAGGATCACATTAAAACCTAACACGAACCTAGTTAAGTAGAGGCCTTACCGCTTAAATCCAAAATATAATGAGAAGGTCCGCGTAGAACTAAACAAAATGATCATAGCAGGAATCATTGAGCCAGTGGAAGAATCTTATCGGGTAAGTCCAATGGTGGTGTAGAAAAAGAAGCAGAAGGACGAGATAAGAATATGTGTGGATCTCAGAAAATTGAGTGGCGCTCGTGTGCATGATCCATTCCCAACTCCGTTCACAGATGAGGTGTTGGACAATGTTGGTGGGGCAGGAAGTATATCTTTCACTGATGAGTTCTTAGGGTACCACCAGTTCAAAATCGCGCTGGAAGATAGGAGCAAGACAACCTTTGCGGCTGAGTGGGGCTACTTTCAATACACTATCATGCCATTTCTGTTGAAGAACGTGCTGACCATCTTCTCACGCATGGTTGTTGTAGCATTTAAGGAATATATTCACAAGTTCTTGGAAGTTTATTTTGATGATTGGACTGTATTTGGGTCGGTTAAGCACCATGTAGTGAGATTATGCTTGATGTTGGATACCTACCAAAGATACAAAATCACGCCTAACCTCAAGAAGTGTGCGTTCCTCATTCCTTTCGAGAACCTGTTGGGACATGTGGTTTGTAGACAGGGACTGATGGTAGATCTCGTGAAAATTGTAGTGATTCTGAATTTGAAAGCACCGCAAAGTGTGAAACAGCTGTGTATTACCCTAGGAAATACGGGGTACTACAAGAAGTTCATCAAAAGCTATGCCCAGATCACCATGCCAATGGAAAAGATTTTGAAAAAATATGCCACGTTCTACTGGAATGATCACTGTAAGAAAAGCTTGGATGTATTGAAAGAAAAGATGGTCACTATGCCAATCCTGGTCTTCCTGAACTGGGACAAGCAGTTTCATATCCATGTTGACACATCGTGTATAGCGTTAGGAGTAGTACTGACACTACATGGTGGCGAGGGCTTGGACCACCCTATCGCATTCACGAGTCACAAATTGTCTAAAGCATAAAAGAACAATTCCACCACTGAACACGAGGGACTGGCTATGGTGTATGTGCTCCAGAAATATCGACACTACTTGCTAGGGGGACACTTCAAACTGTATACAAATCATTCTACATTGAAATACTTTGTCAATAAGCCTGTGTTGTGGGGGCACATATGCATATGGCTTTTATTGTTCCAAGAATATGATTTTGAATTTGTTGTGAAACTTGGACGATTGAACGCAGGACTGTATCAACTGTCACACATTGAGACATGAGAGGAACGATTACCTGACGCACAACTATTTGTTGTGTGTGTAGCGGATGGACATTTTGAAGATATAATCCACTTTCTTATGATTGGAAATGCACCAAAAGAGTACTCCATCCAGTAGAAGAAGGAAGTAGTGGTGCACATGGTATATTTCTCTATCATTGCGGGGCACCTATATAAGATGGGTAATGATGAGATACTATGAAGGTATGTACTTGAATTTGAAAGAATCCATATCCTTGCGGATGTGCATGGGGGACCTTCGGGAAGACATTATGTAGGGAGAGTGACAGCGTAGAAGATTCTCCGCGTAGGGTTGTGGTGGCCAACCCTTCATGAGGATTCAAAAACACATTGCAAGACCTGTGATGTATGTCAAAGAACAGGTAAACCATCATGGAGGGATGAGATGCCTTTGAATCTGCAAATGACATTGTAGCCCTTTAAAAAGTGGGCGATCGACTTTGTAGGACCTACCAAACCTCAAGGAAAAGTGGGCATGAGGTATATTATCACTGTGATAGAGTACCTAACTCGTTGGAAAGAAGCGCAACCAGTAAAAGATTGCACAGATGCCATGACTACGAAGTTTCTATTTGAACATGTATTGAAATGATTTGGATGTGTGATGATCTTGATGAGCGACCGTGGTACACATTTACTGAATGAGACAATCAACGTGCTGACAGAAGAGTTTCAGGCATATCATCAGAAAAGCACACTGTATCATCCAAAAGCTAATGGGATAGTAGAGGCATTTAACAAAGTACTAGAGACTACGTTGACAAAATTACGCAACGCACAATGAAGTGATTGGGACCTATGCGTACTTGCAGTATTATGGCCTTATAGGATGACATGCAAGAAGCTAATGAGGCATACACATTTCTGGCTGGTCTATGGAGTGGAAGTCGTAATGCTGATGGAATACATTATTCCTAGTCTATGCATAGCAGTGCTCACAAGTGTGATGGACCATGGACCCCTGGATGAAAGACTTGTGCAATTGGAGAAACTTGAGGAAGAATGATTTCTGGCTAGCTTTCACGAACAGGTACAAAAGCAATGCAAAAAGGCCTGGCACGATCAGCATATTAAGTTGTGCATCTTCAAGGTGAATGATTTAGTGTTACTATATGATAGTAAGTTTGATAAAGTCCTAGCAAAATTAATAATGCATTGGCTGGGACCATTTGTTATTAAGGAGGTCACAGACGAGGCGCAATGTAGTTAGTAAACTTAAATGGAGACCTTTCCTAGGAAGAGTGAATGACAGCTGGTTGAAACCATGCACGGGTGGCCCACTATCTGACTAGCCCACCAAAGCACAGTCTTATCACTCCAGGTAGCAGAAATCAAGCACGAGACTATAAACATATGCAGGGAATGTAGGAGTAGATACAGGAAGCAGTTTAGCTACAACAGTCTCTAAACAGTGCGTGCAGAAGATATAGCACGCAATTGCTCAGTGTGTTACCGATCTTGCAGTAGTTTGGATAGAGTTGGGAGGTCTCCACATGAATATCTCCAAAATGACAGAGTGACTCGAGGGTGAGTCACAATGTGTGTGTTGGGGGCCTATTGGACGCAGGATCCCCCAAGGGAATTTTTGAGGATTAAAGCCCATATTTTGACCAAATCTGATGTAAAGACTTCACGTTTTTTGGGCGCGAAGTGTGAATATTGTAAATGAGTCATAGGGTTGTTCGCCATCATTTTTGTAATGTAATGTGGGCTTTAGACATCTACCCGTGGCGCGGACCATGGGATTGTATAAATAGAGCGAGGCTCTAAGTTGTAAAGGGAATAAATAAGTCAGTAATATCTAATGATGGAGAATTTAGTCTTATCTAAGTGTAGAGTCGAGTCTTTGGGTTGTAGAGTAGGAGAAGGCTCTACAACGAAGTGCGCAGAGGCCTAGTAGTCCATAGCTGAGTGCACAGACCCCTAGAGCTGAGTGTGCAAGGCAGGTTGAGTCTGTAATCTTTGGAGAAGTAATAAAGAGAAGTTTTACTTCATTTTTGTGTATATTTTTACTGTGTTGTGCATTGAATGTATCGGATATAAATTGCATTTCTATTGTTTATATGATGTGCAAATTTATATGAATGTGTTGATAAGGTGAACATAAGATAGAGTATCTGTTTATGCGAATATAACTAATTGTTATAAGAAGATAAGTAATATACACGCTGTAACTTGGGGAAGTAGTGAAGATCGCTGCTAGGGCAGCGCGAAATCACCTCAGCTCCTGGTTAGGGTTGTGTGAAGGCGATTATAATAGATCATGAAGGCCTCATAGGTCAGGATAGTGCGCGAAGTGACCTGCGCGAAGGTATTTATAGTTGGACTAAACTGACCCCTTAGACATCTCAAGTGTGAGGAAGCTTTGTTCCAGCATCCCCCCATACTGCTTCGGGTGAGACCTCAGTCTACACTCTGTGGGTTGTTGCAGAAAGGGCCAGTAGTACAGGGATTTGCTTGGCTAATTAGCTCTGAACCTAGGTCAGGCCCCCTCAAGCCAACACCCAACCCAAATGATCAAACATGCATTAGGCAGTCAATTCTATATACTACAAGGAAATATGCATGCAGTTGGCCTCATCACAAGTTGGGGAAGGATTTTGGGCCTGATTTCGATTCTCGCACTCCACTCAAGTTATCTACCTTGTCCACACCTATTCTAAATCCCCACACACAACCACAAACCAATAGAGATAACAAGCGACCTTACTCGGAAGATTGTTAAGTCAAAATAACATAAAAGCAAATATAAATCATGTTGAATACAAATATATATAGGGACGGAACATATGTTTATATTAATCCTATAAGTGAAAGTGCATCAATATACCTTCAAAAATTAATATCCTCTCCTCCATATTGTCATGTGGCCTCCTCTCCCAATACAGCAGAGCTCTCACGCTATAGTTTGGATATTTCCCCTTACCCCCTTTCCTCTTAGTGAGATTATATAAGCTCATTTTGTCCTCCAGGAGAATGTATCTATACACATAGGGGCTTGAGAAGTTAGGAAACTTTTATAATAATGGACCTCTAGCCAACTCATACACAAGTGGGTCAATTTGATCTCCTTGGTAATGGAAAAAATCTAGAAAGATTTTTCAGAATTATGAGATTTTTCTCAATTATCTCAATTACGAAATAATTATTATCTCATAGTTATAATATTTTGGCAAATTGATTGTGAGAAATAACCCAATCATGTAATTCCACCATTTTATCATGGGATTAATCTCACATAAGTAAAATTAAAGGTGAAAGGGGGCACAATTTAGCCAAACAACTGAGGTAAGTTGATATTGGGTTTCTCTCACTATAATGGAGTGGCAAATAGAGTTATAACATATGACCCTTAATGCATGAGCTTAGGAGAGAAACCGATGGCCAAAATGCATTACAATAATACTCAATGCTCAAAATGAGAGGAAGGAGCCAAGATTATGAAGCTAGATCGTAGGAACTCAAGTGCTGAAGTTTGAACTTTCTTGATAACATCCCCGAAGCAGACATACCCATGCTCAGTTAGAAGAATGTGTTGAACATGCTTGCCATAAAATACACTGTGGATCCATGACATGAAATGATAGAACATGGCCACGAATACATACACATGGGATCAATGTAACTCGATAAATAGAGCATAGCCATGAGACAATACAATGTGGATCAATGGCATAGTATACATCAGTAGGACTATGGACACATGATAGATAGAGAAGTGTCTCAAGATAGTCCTCAAAGTACATAAGAAATATACGACTCCAACATAGCCCAGAAAGGATGCCATATAAGAGTGAGATACCCCTACCCTTGATCCAGGTGGATATTGGTGGCCACCTAGCTATCCCACTTGGACCCCCACCATTGTCTCAGTGATTTTCATATGTTTCCTTAATTGTAGCAAAATTACTATTTTTGGCATTTTTTTGGGTCCTAAACTTCCTGAGCCATTTTGAGGCCATAAATGACATTTTTTTGGAAAAATATGCAATTGGTGATTACTATGGAAATCACATTGGCAACTGTAGTCCTCCAAGAGATATTTCCAATGAGGTATCATACGCATCAAACAGAGATAATATGACCAAGCTATGACACAGGGAAGTTGGTTGCCCAACTAACCCCAACGGGGCCTGTAAACTCTTGGCGTTACATCTCCTCGGGTTAGGGTTTTGGTTGTGTAGGGTTTTCTCTTATTGTTCAATAGTAAAAAGGCCCTTGAACCTCATTGTAATTCAATTTAGAGGCATGTAGCCACCACATCTCTTCTTAGAGATAAGCTACCATCGCTTGAGCTAGTCTTATTTCCATTATGTTCGTAATCATACTTGAGTATTTGATCTTAATGAAATGAAGTGTTATTTTTGTTGCATCTCTATATTTATGGTTATATATGTAATTTGTTGCATTCCTACATAAATTTGGATCAAAGGTATCAAAGAAGTCTTCTCTTTCTTTGTTTTTATTTGCATATCCCCAACGAAGTTGGGATATAAGGAGTTAGGGCTTGAACTAGTCAAACCTTTGCAAGACTAGCCTCCCAAATCCTGATAGCCTCCCATGGCAGATGAAAAGAAAGACGAGAGGGTAGGAGATCCTACCAAAATCTTTCTCGAAGAAGCCCTTGAGCGACAAAGGAACATGTTGATGGACAACTTTTCCTAGATCCTTTAGTGACTACCCAGGGTTGACGCATCTATTTCCAGCAACTACTTTGGAAGTGCCACACCCTTTAAGGTACAAGTTAACTTTGACATTCCCATATTTGAGGATCAGATAAATGGGGATGTTGTAGATAAATGGTTAAATATGTTAGAAGGATATTTTTTTGTTCATGATTTTTCCAATTGGGAAAATATCACTTTGAACTTCTTAAAGCTTCCCCCCATGTCAAGGACTAGTGGAAAACCTGTTGCGAGCAGAAGGATGAAAATACAACCTCAATGTTTTCAGCCACACCAACTTGGAATTCATTCTGAGATGCCATGAAGGAGCAGTACTAACCTATCGAAATCTATGAGGATAAATACTGTATAAAGTGGACCACACTGCAGCAAGGAAGGGACTAAGATGTGTTGGAGTTTACCAATATTTTTCATAACCTTCGCACAAAGTTGGGTATCCAAGATTCTGAGCGGGATTTGGTACTCAAATATCGTGGTTTCCTACACAATTACATTTAGAATGAGATGGAGTTCCTAGACATCTCCTCGCTTGGCATGACATACCAATATGTTGTCAAGATCGAGTAGAAGTTAAAAAAAAAAAGTGAGACTTTGGATCTGCGAATCTGAAAAACAAAGGACAAACCTAAGGTGGGGTGACCTAAGACAACCCATCGAAGCTGCAAGAAAATAACACCACATTGAAGTCAAAGAAGGACACAGGAAAGTGGTGTGAGTTCCATAAGAGCCCCACTAACAACACAAGTGAGTGTCAAGCCAAGTAGTTGCTAGTGGCTGAGTTGAAGGCTTCAAAATCAAATGCATGTTCCAACATTGAGTCAGAACTCGACAAGAGGAATGACAAAGGGAAGCATATTATTGATGTAGAGCACAGTGCCACTGTTTCCACCACCAAGATCTAGAAGAATGATCCCGAAGATATAGAGAGGGGGAGTGTCTCTTCCACTTACAAATGTGGGTGATGGATTCGTTGCTGCAATTCAGTGTCGATAGTGGCAGCCAAAATAACCTCATTTCAGAAGAGGCCATGAAGTGAATAGGCCTACTGACCATACCACACCTACAATCATACATTATCAAGTGGCTTCACCAAGGAAGAGATCTTTGAGTCAGCCAATAGTGCCGCTTCCCCTACAGCATCAAGCCCTTCACAAATGAGTTATTGTGTGATTTTACTCCTCTTAACGTTTGTGATGTATTATTAGGACAACCATACTTATGGAAGTGACATATTGTATATGATTTTGGACCTCGCTCTGTGATTATTTTATGGGGTAATCCATTATATAGGATACCAAAGGTAGCCCCACCTACTTCTACCTCTTTGATCTCTACTAAGAAATGAAGTAAGATCATCTCCCAGACTAGGAAAATCATTTTCTTTCTAGTTCACTCTCAAAGTAAGTGGAATACCATAGCCATATCCATGGCCCCTATGAAGGGTTCCCCCATGCAACAGAAGTAGGTGGATGCGGTCATGAAAGAATACAAGGACATCTTCTCCTCACCCACAGGGGTACTGTTGCACTGTCAGGTCAAGCATTTGTTTGATCTGACTCCCATAGTGCCTCTACCCAATAAGATGATATATCATTGCTCCATTGTGGAAAATGCCAAGTATAAGCAGTGACATGATCAACATTTGGTGTAGACAAGTTTCAGGTGGGCATTAAAGTTTGTTTGCATTTGCAGAAAGAATGACTTACTAGAGCTCATCGAAAGCTCAAACCACTCTGATATGGTCCTTACACCATTACCAAAGATTTGGAACACAATTCTTTGGAGCACAAAATTCTCCCATTCCTTGGCTTGCACCCAATCTTCAATGTGGACTACCTTCAACCAAGCTTCCCACCATTACTTGACACATCAGACATTGAAGAACAACTCACACCAGTAGACGTTTCCTCATCTCATGGAGGAACTCAATGCAATGGGACCATTTCTTCCTAAGGGGGAGGAATGATCCAGGTGGATATTGGTGGCCACCTGCCTATCCCACTTGGACCCCCACAATTTTCTCAATCAGTTTCATCTATTTCATTAATTGTAATGCAGTTTATTGTTTTTCGTAGTTTTTCGGGTCCTGAACTTCTAGAGCCGTTTTGAGGCCCTAAACGACATTTTTTTGGAAAAATAGAAATTGGTGATTGTTATTGAAATTGCATCAACAACTTTATTCCTCAGAGATACCTTTCCAATGAGGTATTATATGCGTAAAACATAGATAATATGACCAAGTTACGACCCTGGGAAGTTTGGCTACCCAAATAACCCCAATGGGGCCCATAAACTTTTGGTGTTACATCTTCTCGAGTTAGGGTTTTGGTTGTGTAGGGTTTTCTCTTATTGTTCAATAATAAAAAGGCCCTTGAGCCTCATTATAAATCAGTTTATAGGCATGTAGCCAACACATCTCTTCTCATAGATAAGATACCATCGCCTGAGCTAGTGTTATTTCCATTATGTTCGTAAGCATACTTCAGTATCTTATATTAATGAAACTAAGTGTTCTTTCTGCTACATCTCTATGTTTATGGTTATATATGTAATTTGTTATGTTCCTGCATAAATCCAGATCAAACCTAGGGTCTTCGACATAACTCTGATGGTAGGAATATACATCATGTGAATATATGAGTTGATGTTAGGCATGGTAGAAATGGTTTGATTACTAGCCAATGATGTAAACTAGTAACAGAGCCAAGGGAATCCACCAATGAGGAAAATGGACCCCAATGTACCTAGTACAATCCACTAAGTGTGAATAAATGAGCTAATGTCAAACACTAGTGAACTCGACTAATCAAGAGCCAATGATGTAAACCCACTGTCAATCAGGAGGAAACTTGCCAGTAAGGTTTGCAAGCTCTAAGGTATTACTAGTTCCTAGATCAAGCTCCTGGATAATTAGTTGAAGTCAACAAGAGAAGATCCATTAAAGGAGGACCTTGATGTATCCCCCATCAATCAACATGGAACATATGAGGATGATGTGACGTATGGATGAAGTCATGAGATGAAGTACAACTGCCACAGGGATGGATGACTCAAAAAGGTCAATAGGCTACTATAGATGGTCGACATAGGTTGAGACTTCCCTTGAACACATAGCGACACAATACAAGAGTGACTCGATACCATGGCTAATGAGAACCGTGTGATATAATGCAATGATGTAGGAGGCATCAAGGCATGACCATGTGACTAGAAGAGTAACCAGACAAAGGACTAAAGAGACTCATGTTCAAGGGCGATGGAAAGCATGTTTCAATTTGATTACTAATAGAAATAAATGTTCCATCCCTTCTCTTTTCATAAGTTCCTTTTTCGTAAAGTTGTTCCCCAAGCCCAAAAAAGAGATAAAGGTGAGGATAGAGGACTAGGGTATTACTTTTTCATAATTAGTCTATCCCAGTCCGTAAAAGTGTTAAACTTATACTAGGTAGACGACCCTTCAAGTACTTTCATGAGTGTGAAGGAGACAAGTTGACTTGAAAATCTTTTCTAAATTAAAGAGTTTGAAAAGAGCTTAAAGAAAACTCCTCCTAGAGGAACAACTGGTATAGAAAATATAAACTTGTTCCTGTGATGATGGAACTACTCATGAAATAATGAGGGTAAGAGGCTAGCTAATAGGACCACTCATCATAGTGGTTCCTCTAGGAGAAGGTAAAACACCAAGTGAAAGAGAATGGTGGGCCAAGTAGGTGATGATGATGGAAAAGAAAAACCAAGGCTCATCATGTAGAAGTAGGCTAATAGAAATGGCAATGACAAGGGATATAGTGTGGATTCCTCCTCGGGTAACACCAAAAATATGGTGAAGAAGAGGACACGAGGCTCAGATTCTAGGTCATGGCAAGTAAAAAGGAGGGATTCCAAGAAGAGAATAAAAATGACTTCATGGACACCAAGACAACAAAGAGGTGCCAGCAAGGGTATCCATGATAAGGTAAGCTCTACTGCCAAATGACAACATGCATAAAGTAAAGTGGCTAAATTTGCAACTTGACAAGGTTAGATTTAAGGTATAAATATGGTACTGACAGTCAAAATGCAATGGTGATGGTGAAAATGACCTACCCCTAGGTTCCAGATAAGCATACCTAAGGTCCATAGGATTTTGCAATAAAAATTCCACCATGTCCTATAAAAACCATATAGAAGGACTAGACCCATGGTTAAATCAAATAATGAAAGAAATAAACATGGATTAGGTGAAAACAACAATACACATTTTTATTTTTATTTAATATTTTTTTTGGATTTTTGGCATAAATAAGGTATGAAAAATTCTCACATCACACATCAAACCAAAAAAGGGATAAAGAATCACAATCCTATGTATAATATGTACGAGTGCAACACATTCCAGGAGGTCACGCTAATGTCTGCCTATATTCGGGAACAAACAAAGAGCTTCTATAAACGAACACATGGAGAGTAAGGGGACCATATGGCTCACTAATGTGGGGTCATGCCAAAGGAAGTCAAAATTCCCAATAAAGAAATGTTTAGCATGCTAGGGACATTATAACATAGTTGCGCTCTCAAAATTAACATGATGACATAAGGGAGGATCAAGACATAAAGGGGGTACAAGATGCTTGTCAATAAGTGGAAATGAAGTGGGAAATCCGTTGGCAAGTTTGGTATTAGAATCTCAAGATTTGAGCCGGTCCATGAGTGGTATTTCCAAGGAAGGCCAAGGAGATGCCCCCTAGATTGATTCAAGAATTTTTTTGTGAATTTCTACCTTGTCAAAGTCAAGAAGAATAGAGGCATGAAGAGGCATAATACCCCTAGGATGATCAATAGGTGAATCCATTACCTTTCAGATGACTTTTTGAGAAGAAGACTCATCATCAATGGAGTCACATGGAAGAGGTAGAGTGATGGCTCGCGTGGGAAAAGGAACTTGGTCATATTCCATATTAGGATGGAGTTTCTGACCAACATCAGGAGGTACTGATAGGACTACCAAGGAGGCAATCTTGTCCACTAAAGGTGGTTGAGGGAGTTCACTAGCTTGATCAACTTCCATAGGAGTAGGCGACACTACCCAAGGATTCAGAGGTCTATGGGGTTCACAGGTGTCAGAAGAGATCATATGGATAAGAGCTTTATAAGATGTAGAATGAGTTTTGGGCAATAGTAATTGAGGAAATACACCAATAAGAGATGAGCTTTTAAACAAGCCCATGACAACACTATGATATTGACCAGGGTTATCTCCCACAAGTGGGACTAAATTACCCGTAATGGAAATTTGAGTTGATGGCACACAATAGACAATATGGTCGATAGTGACAATCTTGAATTCATGAGGAAAACAGAGTAACTGAAAGACAGACAAGAAAACTACGGTCATGTCATAGAACTAGTTATGGTCAAGGAGTAGGTTATAATCTAAAGGAGCTTCGATGACTTCAACATCGACGTAAACAATTTTACCTCCTAACTCAATGGAAAACTTGGGAAGAACCCCCTTAGGTATAAAGTTATGTCTATCAAAGGCTTGAAGAGTAGTGTTGGACGTAGCAAGCATTGGAGAGCCAAGATCCTTCCAACATGATGCTGACATGACACAAGTGGAAGAGATTTCATCCCTAAAAGTGTGATGAATATTCTTATGAAAGACAAGCACAATAATCTAAAAATTAGTTTGATGGGAAGGCAAGGGTCAACCTTGTCAAAATTAAACACGATGATACTTGAGTCAGAAAATTCAACCCCACCAATCATAGACAACAAGGCCTTGCACTACTCAAGAAATATTTTCAAAACCTCTAGGGAAAACATGGTACAAGGAGCCTCCACAATATTTTAAACAATATGGTAATGTTGAGTAGCCCGAGCAAAAGGATTCTGTGGTGTCTTACGAAGAACACCCTTGGGGGTGTGATAGATAGGTTTCACAGGCTTATCCAAAGTGAGAGGTCTAGTGGAAGTAGGTGGAACTGGTAATTCTTAACAAGAACTCGACTCAGGAACATCATAGGATTTGGCTCACATAGTCACATTCACGTATTATTTGCACATAAATGCTAATGAACTATGGGTATGATGAGAAAATGACCCCTCATTTATTCCTTGTAGAGGTAGAGGAGGTTGAGAAACCATTTGTTGTTGAGGTTGTGAAAGGAATGGATGAGTCAAAATAATAGACTGTTGAGTAGATGGTCATGAAAGGAGCCTATGGACTTCATCCATCTGAGAGAACTCATGAGTAAGGTGATCGCCTTGAAAAATTTCAAAATGGAATTGATTTCATGATGATGTTCATTGGTGTCCCCTCCCTGATTTTGGAGATTGATTTGGGGTTCCTGAGCATTTTGGTTCTTTTGTTTATTCTTCTTATTATGCTTTTTACCACCATATTGTTGGTTGTTCTTTGGTTGAGTGGACTTCATCATTGGAACATCGATGGAATACTTAGGATAGAATGGTTTAGTAGAGCCAGATGCACTGACTAGGGCTTGAGATGTCATGATCAAGTGCCAAAGTTGAGCAGTAAATTGGATTATAGAAATGGAAACATATCGAATCACGCCATCGACACATGGGCTAGGAGTAAGTTTAATAGGGTCAATAGAAGGCCTAGGGGGCATTAGGAAACACTTTGTATAGTGTACCCAACTGTGAATATATAAGATCCAACTATTGGGTAGCTAAACTGGCTTGCTCCTTGGTAATATCTCAAAACATGGACACATCCTTGGCAAGTCAGGGTCAGAGAGAGTGAATGAACCATTTACATAAGATTTCATCCAGTAACCTGGTTCTCACTAACCTCTTGCGACAACGCCACTCATGAATATGGACATAAGTTAATGTGGCATCATCATGTTTGAAGTTTGACAAGAGATCAAAGTTGATATCATATCGAGTAGGCAACTAGAAATGTGTCAAGAAGGTTTGAGCTAAGGAGGCAAAGTCATTGTAGGATGTAGTATCTAACTTGATATACCATTTTGCAGCATCCCTAATTAATGTGCATTGGAACAAGCGAAGTTTAATAGAATCATCCACTAAATAATTAGAGAATCACCATAAGTGATAGGTGGTCATGTGGGTGGATGGATTTTCCCCAGGCTTCCCTTCAAACTTGGGAATATCAGATGGAGATTTGGCAAGCATTGGTGCCCACCAAGGACCATGATGGATGGGGTCATTATTCAAATTTTCAAAATATGGTAAATAAAGAGAATATAAGAACGGATTGTGGAGTTGGATAAATGGATCATAGGTAGGAGAAGCCCCTGACCAACCTTTTAATCCCACCATATAGGGATTGTAATGCATGGTGTGTTGGTTAAGGAATGGGTTCTCCTTGACATATGATTGCTACGAGCCATAATGAGTGGTGTAAGGAATATTAACCCCAGGGTACATGCCCCAAAAGAGCAAAGGATCCCCAAGAGTATGACTGCTCATAGGGTTGTAACCAAGAGGATAAGATGGGCCAGCTTGAGCAGTAGGACTAACATAAGGAGAATAACCTATATGAGTGACAATACTAGAAACATGGTTATCTCCAAGTACAATAGACCATCTATGAAAGGTACTAGTAGGTGGCACCCCTCCAAACAATGAACTATACTAGGCTTGCAACATTCTAGAAGCAACGTTGCACCCAGGTTGACTAGGAACAACTGATGATCCCCCCCATATATTTATCGAGGTTACCATGCCTAATTCAGGAAAAGGAATCGTTGCTTAAGAAAAGCTAGGTGAAAAGACTCTTGATCCTACCGACTGACTAGGATGAGGCACCATAGTTGGCATAGAAGATGGTGTGGGCATGAAAACATTCAAGAAATTTGTTGGAGCTATAGGTGAGACTGGTGGAATTCCTTGAGAAGAAGTGACAGGTGTAGATGGAGGATTAGGTACGACAACACTAAGATGCGACAATGGTGACATGGCAGCTAACACTTTTGATGTAGAAAGTAACTAGGTCTCAGATTCCACCATATGAGGGATATCTGAAAAAGGTATGAAAATATAGGAAAGTGTGGAACTATCAGGGTTTATTTGCAAAAACAAAGGTCCCAATGGACTGGTCAAGGGTGGATTGGCTGGAGCAGTAGAATCTTCTACCAAAGGTTCAACAGAGATCAAATCACTATCAAAAGGACCAGGTATAAAATCCAAGATTATGTGTTGGTTTAAGTCTTTAGCATTGACATGAACTCTCCATGTAGAAGTGACAATTACACCTCATTCAAGAGGAAAATTGTGAATATGATGTGACTGACAGCAGAAAAATTCAACTAGGGCGATAAATTATAGATTAATAAAATTATTTTAGTACAAACACCCTAAGGAAAAAAATACTGGCTCAAACCAAACAACACACACTAGAAACGTCATACAATATAGCACATGTAGACCAAAATGCAAATAAGTTGGCGATGGAATAGTTATACTAGTGACCTGTTTTCGAGCCCTTTTCTCTACGAACTTGGTACAAGTTCCCTCACTAGACGTGGAACACCCCCCAAGAGGACTAAGAGAGTATGACTAATATTTGTCCCAGGTATAGAGAATATGACCCTTACCCCTCACCTTTGTATGAGCCCTAAGGGATAGGAAACTATGGTTACCATTAAAAATAACACGACCTGGGGGGACAGTCGTAGGAAAAATCCACACATAAGGTAAGGACACCTAACTCCAAAAAGGAGCTAAGACCGAAACCCCCTAGAAAGTTTCCTCCCAAGTGGTCCCCAAGTTCTACAACAAACGCTAATAACATTATTTGTATGCGTACAAATGTCGCTACATCACACCACCTGAAACTAAGTGAAATGAATCATGTCACCCCATCTAGCCCAAGTGTGACCTCATGCTTGACCCTTTTGTGAGGTGGCCTTCCCATACCGCACTACTGCAAATGGATTTAACTCCCTACCACAAGCTGCTATGTTTATTTGTAGTCTTGGAGAAGTTAACTCCCACTCTTATCTCCAAGACCCTAGCCTAAGCTAGTGTTGGTGTGCTACCAGTAAAAATAAAAGAGGAGTCTAGGATATTGTAATTATCACGTTGATTTTAAGTGGTTGTTATTTACACAGTTGGGTTGCAACATGAAATTGAAATGGTGTGAAAGACTCTTTGTTAGTAACCCTGACGAAGCTATATGCAAATTCCCATTTCAATTCGATGAATTTTAACTATAAGAGCGTAAACAAATTTCCACACAACACACCAATGTCTATTGATGGACCTCTCACTAAATTCTAATATGCAAATTATCCCAACTTGTTTTTTTTTAGATTGATGACCCAAAAACAAACCAAAAAGGAAAACCAAAAGTAACTAAGAAGAGACCAAAGAACAGTTCCCAAACAAGAATGCAAAGACTCCAAAAGTGTTAAAGATAGGAAAATAAATTCAAACAAACAAACACACTCAAAGCGATCAAACCAAAAGGAAAAAGTTGAATAAGGAAGGAAATGCCAATAGGTTAGGGTTGTATCACAATGGATCAACTAAGGCCAATGTTATACAAATGTGAGAACTAGACCCTAGTAGAAGGAAGGCATAAAAAATATTAAATGAGAGTGATATAAAGTAATAAAAAAACACACTCAAATGAACTTTTCTAGATGACAACTGCACAACCAACAAAACACCACCAATTGTGACAAAAACAAACAAGAGAAGAAAGAGATCACTTAGAAACAAGCGAGAAAATCCAAAGAAAGGGAAAAAAAAAAAAGAAATCAGATATTATCTATTACTTTATCAACTAAATAAATCTAAAAAATTGGATCCAAAGATCAGGACAACAACCTCAACCAAAGCACACCAAACCTCCAAGGAAAACCTTAGAGTAGCACCAAAGGAAGGATCCGAAAAAAAAAAAAAACAACAACAAGAGTATGCTTAGATATGATATGTTTCATAGTTGAAATCCAAAATAAGAAATAAATCTAAAAAATAGTAGTAAGTATTAAAGAAAAACACCTGAAAAATCAAGGAAATAAGTTGAAAGAAAACCAGAAAATTGGGAAAAACTGATAGAAAATAGGTTGATTTTTCAATTAGTGATATCTTCCTCATACAAACTCCGTTTTAGGTGGTTATTTTTTTGTTTTAAGGTAAAATTTAACGAGTATTACAGATATGTAAGTATTTTTACTCAGTTATATACAAAAAATAAAAAAAATGAATAGAAAAAATAGTTGCACGCAAGGGCGGAAGAAAAACAAACTGGTCGATGTTCAATTGGCCATAATTCTCTCATACAGAGTTTGTTTTCAGTGTTTTTTTTTTGCTTTTGTGTATAAATATGAGAGGAATCCATATATATGGTTATTGTTATCAAATTCTATACAAAAAAAATTGATAAACTAGATGTGGCTTATAATTCTCTCATAAGAAAAAAACAAAAATAAAACCTTAGATCTAAGATCCGCTCAGATCTCAAGCAAGTAAAACTAATGGAGATAAAAAAATAATCCAAAAATCCATAAAGAACTCATTTAGAGACCAAAAATAACAAATAGGGAAAAAGAAAAATTCCCTCATTGAAAGCACCAGTTTTGTTGCATTTAATTATGCAATGAACTATTTCTCTGCAATATCATGGTTGATTGAGATCACCAAACTGCAAAAGGAAATACCAATATAGATGTAATAGTGTCCCAACGCAAATGATCAAACATGCATCAAATATTTAGTTATATATACTACAAGAAAACATGTGTGCACCTGGACTCCTTGTAGGTTGGGGAAGGTTTTTGGGTCTGATGCAGATTCCCACGCAACACTCGAGTGATCTACCTCATCCACACCTGATCTTGATCCCTACACACAACCACAAATAAAAAATATATAAAGAGTGACCTTCCTTAGAAGATCATTAGATCAGAATATGATAGAAAAAAATATAAAGCATGTTGAATACAAATAGATATGGGGAAGGAATATATGTTTTCATTAATAATATAAGAGAACATACATAAATATACCTTCAATAAATAATATCATCTCATCAAATTTGTAGTATGGTCTCCTCTCCCAATACATCATAGCTCTGAAGCTATAGTTTGGATACTTCCCCTTAGCCCCTTTCCTCTTGGTGATATTATATAGGCTCATTCTGTCCTCCAGGAGAATGTATCTAGACATCTAGGGGCTTGAGAAGTTAGGAAACTTCTATAATAATGGAACCCTAGAAAACTCATACACAAGTGGGTCAAGTTGATCTCCTTGGGAATGACAAACTCTAGAAACATTTTCCACAATTATGAGATTTTCTCAATTTTCTCAATTATGAAATGACTATTATCTCATAATTATAATATTTTGGGAAATTAATTATGAGAAATAACTCAATCATGTAATTCCACCTTTATATCATGGGATAAATCTCACATAAGTAAAAGAAAATGTTAAATGGCATACAATTTACCCAAACAATTGAGGTAAGTTGATATTGGGTTTCTCTCACCATAATGGAGTGGAAAATAGGGTTACAACATCTAAGGGCATCATCCACAAGGTCAATTCCAGTTTTTCCTATGTCATATGAGTTGGCTCTTAAGGGGAACATAAGAAATTTCATATTGTCAGATTGGACTTGCTGACACAACCTATTTATGTCAAAGGATGGGGCTTGAAAAATCTAGGAAATTTTAATATGAAACTACTACTTAAGAACCTATGCAGGATTATCAGTGGAAAAGGTCTATGGGCTAGTGTCATCAAAGAAAAATATATAAAAAATTTGGACCTTTAGGGGTGTATTTGAGCATAAGCTCCAGTATCGTCAAGGTTATCCAAATCTTGGAGAAGTATGATTCTAATCAAACATTGGTTTCTTTGAAATTTGTCTTGGAACATTGGAAATGGATCCTCTATGAAAATAGGCCTTGCTACCTTATCAGGTATGGATGGTTCTCACACCTTTTCTTTCTCACTGATCATTTTTCTTCGTGGTGTTAACATCCAGGCGCTTAATGCCATAAGAATTTTTCCTAAGTTGAATGCCTCCACAACACATTGGAAATATGCCCATATGTTGAAAATTATAGCTCATATTTCACAAGAATGGACAATGTATATTCTTAAACTGAAACTAGCTGGGATATTGCTATCCCACTTAGAGGACAAATTACATTGGAAGGGATGTTTACACAAAGGAAAATTCATCACTAAAGAAGGCTATAACATCATAAAACAACATGTGGGGATGGATCCAATATTCTCTTGGTTTCCTAAGATGTGGAGATGGAAGGTGCACCTGAAGCTCAAATGATTCATTTGGCTGGTGGCACATAATCAAATATTAACTTGGGAAAACCTAAATAAGTGGGGTTTTTAGGGGTTGGGACATTGCAGTCTTTGAAGGGATCATGGAGAGGATACCTCTCATCTTTTCCATCATTTCCCATTTTCCAAATCAGTATGGCTATAAGTGGTTAGAATCCTTGATTCCAATGTTGTTCTGGGTTGGAAGAACATCATAGACTACCTTCTGCATTGGTTTTTTAGCAACAAACTTCACAAGTCACTCCTCCTCCTTCTTCCGTGGGGCATTTGGAGAGCCCACAATGCTCTTATCTTTGATTCAATTCATCCAGAAGTACACAATATTTTATCTTCGATCATGCCGTTCTAAAAAAAAAATCTCCCTAATTGACACCCACTCTTCCTGCTCTCCCTGCACCACCATGGATCTATGGACAAGTTTCCTAGTTGGATTCTTTGATGGAGCCAATTCATTCAGATCATATGGTAGTGGCATGGAAATCTACTTGCACCCTATTCATTGTTTCGGTTTTTTTGCCTCAGTGATAAGGGCATGAACACCAAGGCCCAACTTCTAGCTTTATGAGGGCCCCTTCACTGTGCTATTTGGATTGGCTTGTGAGATATTGTCATTTTTGGGGATTCCAAGGAAATAATTAACTAGGTAAATGATTGCAACAATCTTCAGACTCTGGCCCTTGTTACAGGTCTATTTGGGCACACCACTCCTGACATTCTGATTAGTGCAATGAGGGCTCATCAAACCCTAATTCAGTTGTTACATGCCCTAGACAAGTCATCTCATTGAATGCTTCCATCCATGAAAGCTTCCTAGCTTGAATCCTTTCTGAAGGCAAGCCCATTAAGGCCTACAATGTAGTGCACTTAGGCCCTCTTTGACCTGTGCTAGGTGAGATTGAGCAAAATTTGCATAGGGTTCTGGGAATATTCCTTGATTCTAGATCATTCTAGAAGGATCCCATCTCTTATCTTCTCTTATGAGCTTGGAATTGGATAGACTAAGGATCCATTAACCTCCTATCCTCTCATCCCTTTCTCCATGGAAGCTAACTCCAAGTTTGGAAGGCCATTCAATACCCTCATTTATGACAAAACCACCTCCATTTACCTATAAATTGAGCACTCATCATAGTGATCAAGGGGCTAGAATATGAAGTTTGTAGAGAAATTATGTTGGTTTGAGATTTGAGTTCATATCAAGCAATGTTATGTTGCTGGATTGGTGTGCTTTTGGTGTGACGATGGTTGGATTGAAGCTGGAGGAGTGGCACAGGGTTGAACTGTATTCGGTGAAAATATTCCTTCTACATTAATAAAGTGTTTATTCCTTTTCTCATATTATTGTTCATATCTATGATGATTATGTGTTTCAATGCCTTTGATTCCATTGGTTTATAGTAGATAGATCATGTATGCTTTGATTATTTCTTGTTTCTATTTCGGTTGATACAAGTACCAATTGTGAAAATTTAGTTCAAGTGGGAGAGATGGAAACAATTCAAAGGGGAATAAGGAAGCAAAAGACTACAAGTAAGTTACATCATCTCATATATCTACTATAGGAAAAGGCTAAACTACTTTCTTTCTATTATTTTAGGTGTAGCTACCCACCAGGGAAAATGTGTTTATCTGTAGATGCAAATTCCAAATTGGAAAATTAGTGACCATACTGGGGAACGACTGTCATTCCTGGTAGTTTATCCTCATCATACTACACCCTAGAAGACTTTTCTTGACTTCATTGATCTTATTTAAGTATTTTGAAGTGTTTTTGGTCAAAAAGTGTGCTTGAATGTCTCTTGATTTGACTCTCTAGCACCATCACAGTGTTTGTCTTGAAAAAATGCACTACAGAGTAGCCTTAGCTTAGAGACAGTGCACTGCATCACATTATATCCCACTCTAGCCTGCGTTGATCCCTCTTAGGCTAAAAAACCCACATTTGGTTTGATTTTTACAAAGTTGCTTCTGTTTTTATTTTTTGAAAGATCAATGTTTCTTATGGTTCTGAAATCAAGTTGTATTTCTCCTCCTAGCCCTACTTTGGCCTTGATGGTTTATTGTTTCTTAAATGATTTCTTTATCATTATCAATTCATTTTCAAAATTAGCTTATAGTCGATTAATTTTTTTTGAAAAGGAAGTGTTGTTAAGGCTCTGTTTCTTGCAAAAAGGATTGACTGATTGTTTATGCATTTAGTTTCCTTTTGTTCATCTAAAAATTAAGGAAAATGAAAAGAAAAACTTTCATTATGCATTTAGAGGTTTGTGTGTGCTTGCAGGAATAGTATAGGGAAATTTGCATTAGATGTGCTCTATGCTCTATGATTAAAGATTCGATTGCTCTATCCCTTGTAGTTAAGGTTTTCATTGTTCAAATCAAATGAAAAGAATGTTTCTCATCATAGTTACATTCTAGGAATTTCAAAGACATCACGTGGTGAACCTAAAAGACAAAATCCTAAACAAGATCAACTTAAAAGTTATCTCAATTAACCTAATGGAGCATTGTAACTTAACACATAACATTTAGAGGTTCTAGGCTAGAGTCGTGTTTTGGCGTCATAAAACATAGCAGTTGTCATTAATTGTCTGCGATACATTCTGAGTGCAATACCTCATTCCACATACGTAAGTATATCGTATCTCATTCATATACCTTTGGGTATATAGGGCGGCCTTATGGTATGAAAATTATAAAGGAATGCTCTCACTGTGTGGTTTCACATTAGACAACGCTAACATAGATTGGGCCTCCACGTACTTTCAAGTATATTTGAGAGGACTACATTAGATTTCTACCCATCCATAGGTAACTGATTCAGTCGCCTTGTATACTGTGATACACCGAAAACAACATTCGGGGAGACTTCCTGCACGTATGTTAAGTCCTTGGTTTACTGAGGCAATATATTGCAGTTCACAGTTACTTGGTAATCATTTTGCCTAGATAATCCCTCTTTTGTTTTTGTAGGTTTTAACCCCGTACAGAAATTACCTGCATACAAATTCTAAATCACAGGAAAAATAAAAATGCAAGAGCATAACGTATAAAACACATATACACAGAGATTTCCCACTGGATCCAAAAACCGGGACTACCAGTTTGATTTTTCATTATGTTCCTTTCAATGTTACAATACATATTTATACATGCCAAAGTATCCAATACCATGGACCGAAAACCATCGCGCCCAAAACCATGGACCGAAAAACCATCGCGTCCAAAAAACATGTGTGAAAATCATGCACAAAACCATAGGTGGGTCCACCCAACCTAACATAGGGTCCAAAACCAAAATTTTCC